>SJJU01000177.1:0-75805 GCA_012932125.1 Conopomorpha cramerella
ACTCAATATTGTTCACGGGGTATACAGGCGCGAATATAATCAAAGACAAGCTCGAGCTTACCTTTGTTATTTTACTCGACGTTTCGACGCAGTTGCATGCGTCGTGCTCACGAGTGGACGTCGAGTAAAATAACAAAGGTAAGCTCGAGCTTGTCTTTGGTTATATTCGCGCCTATAATACCCGGTGAACAATATTGAGTTATATTGCGCTTGTATTCATTAAAAAATGATCCTTAAAATATATTTCACAAAACCCTGAAGAACCCATCTGTGTTGAACAGAGTATCTAGTACCAACAACCGAAGACATCCTTGCGCAGATGACACTCGCACCCACCACATACAGCGGGCGACGTCCTTAGCCGCGCTGTATCATATTACGATGTGTTCAATGGGATCTTTGTTCATACAAACCCCTCTGTCAGGCGGCACTCGGCAGTGATATCGTTGGAAAAAGATGGATCGATCTTTCGACTCGATTGCCAGAATATTTTTTTTTTTCAGATAGACATGCGTATTAACACCATCCTGCTTGTTGTTGCTGCGATGTGGTCTAACATGAAGCATGCTTGCAAATTACGTACCTAAATGGTACAAGTGAAACAGAAGTTGGCTTCTGTTACATATTTTTTTTATGCAGATTGGCAAGCGTTTGCGCAACTACCATCCAGCCTGGTGTAAAGTTGCGATGTGGTTTTTGTAAGTATTTAGAATGAAAACAGAAGTAAGGCCATATCCTGACCTGTTTCACTTAATGATTTCACCGAATGCAAAACATGAGCGGACGATTCCTGACCACGGAAAGCATGTTTTTCTTTGTTATTGGGTGGTGACTAGCTGCGGCAGAGACCTACCACCCGTGATTAGAGTTAGCTGGTTAGCACCACCTACGGAAAATAGTCTTCATTTTCAAAAAGTCTGGGGTCTCGGTTTTTATAAGGTAACTTTAAATTTTACATTTACGACAATAATGTTAAATACGGAAGTGGTAAAATAATTCCAACTGAAGCTGCAACAACGCTAGTGTCGTGTATCCTGGGATGCCGTGTGGTGACGGTAAATAGAATACATGTGTCACCACCCCAGCCCAACTTTTTCAATCTTGGGGGGTTGTAAGAGACGACCGAGGGAGCTCTCCAGAAAACAGGCAGCAGCGCTCTCCCACTGCGATCGCCAACCCGCCTGCCAAGCGTGGCGATTATTGGCATTTCACCTTAAATGATGGAAATCTTTTTGGGTGAGGCTTTCATCCAGCAGTGGTCGTTATGTGGATGATGATGATGATGAAATGTACTTTTGAAGCTATTTTATACCTGACTAATAAAATGGTGCCAGAAAACAGTACGTTGGGTACGCAACAACGACGGCGTGAAGTATCTGTTCTGTACCGAATAAAGCTAAGCCGTCAATAAAAACGATGTTTCGAAACAAAGGCTCAATTTAGTGGTCGGGAGTGTAATGGCAGATTGTGTGAGTCTCCCTGCTAATTGATGGAACAGAGCACAGTGGCAGAGCTGGTTAATGGTTTACAGGAGGCCGCGAATGAAGACCAATGAGGTCACTCCGAGGCCTATAAACTGAGGCACGGACACGTACAGTCATGTGCTTCATTTACTTCCGTCTTCAATACTTAGTGCAAAACAAAGAGCGTCTGTGGTCCAGTTGGTCGGATACTTGACTTGTGATCGGGGTCGCGGGTTCGAGTCCGGCTACTGGACGTGTACCAATGGGACTTTTTTTCAGAGCCTATGTACGCACCGCAACGCTCGTACGGTGAAGGACAACATCGTGATGAAACCCGCACACCACAAGGTGTGTGAACCCTATAACGGCGATGGGCTCACCCTCTGTCACGTTGGGTTAAATACACTTGGTGAACTGTGGGCATTTGCCTTAGCAAGTGCTTCTGCCTACCCCGCTTTGGGATTAAAAGGCGTGAAGTGTATTTTTAATTAACTTAATTTTAATTACAAAACAAAGTCACCTATGACTGCCTGTACTTATGTGTGATTAGATATTTAAAACTATGCAACTGATTTTGATGCGATTTTTAAGCGACTTCAATAAGAAAGTCTTTCTCGATTCGAGTTCGTTCGCGGATAACTCTGTCGTTTATGAATCGATATTTATGTTTTTTTTGTTAGAAAGAAAATATTTCCAAATAATGATCGGTCCCAACATTGACACCGCGATAAGCCGACGTCACGTGCTGGTATGGATTGTTTTAAATACAGACAGAAATATTACCTACGTAGGAACCATACCGCCTTATTTCTGGTTTTCTAAAAAAAAATACACTTCACGAGTTTTAATTCCAAAGCGGGGTAGGCAGAGATAGAATGCCCACGGTTCAACAAGTACATTTAACCCAGCGTGACAGGGGGTGCGCCCATCGTCGTTATAGGGTTCACACACTTTATGGTGTGCGGGTTTCATCACGATGTTGTCCTTCACCGTACGAGCGTTGCGTTGCGTTTACATTGAAATAAATCCTGAGACTTCCATCTTTAATAGAGTTTACTTACCTTTATTGTTATTATACTAGATTCCTCATAACATTTCCCTTCACCGTCAGAGCCTTGTATGAATTCATAGCTACATAATTACCCAATGTAATACAGTAATAATGCAGGTTCAGATTCATCCTACAATAAGATATGAAAATAAGAAAAACACATCACAAACACGGGTAAGTAGCGATCTATTATTCCCACTCGAATCTCGGATAATGGCGGAGGTGTAACTTAATAATTTCGCGTCATGTACCGTCTTGGACATGAATACTTCTGCAGACCATATTAATCTGAGCCAGCGTTGCGTAGGCGTTACTGCGTATAGTAGGCCAGCTAATATTGATATTGGGATGTGAATCTAGGCCTCCGATGTAGCATCACTAGCAAAAGGACAAAGAGTCGCTACTTCAGCTCCGTTCCCATCGCATTCCGGCGAGAGGACTAGCGACATGACATGATTATTGCCAAAGAATCGACGGCGGGATCAACGCGTAGAAGCGACAGTACGGTTTATGTTTTACGTTGTTTTCAAGTCACAATTGAAATAAAGTTAATTAAATTGTCAGTTTCACTAAAATATGATACATGCCTGTATGGTTATTTGTACAAATAATAAATTATTCTTTGCGATAGACAACGTTAAATTAAAAATGTTTGCGAAACTTTAGAGTCACTCAGCTGACCGTTGTATGAAGATATGATTTTATTTGTCGTTTTCGACATAGAGTTCCTTAGGGAAAAGTTGCTCCGTATGAGTGAATATATCGATTTTCTTACAGGAATTGTAGAATTTTTCAATGACGTGTACTGTATATGTCTAATCTTATCATAGCATTTTCTCCTGGAAGACGGGTGACATAAATATGTGTATTGAATAGGTTTCCTGTAACGATCCTTCCACACCTGGTCCGACTTTCCCGATGTATGTACCTAATACGTTCGCGAAGCTCATTTTCAATTTTGACATTACCTCGTTAGTTGTGTGTTGGGGTCAAGTCTCTGTAGTCAAGTCACAGCGACAGATTAGTCACATTCGTGATCCATCTCTGCTTTCTTAACGATACTTGTTATTTCAATACAACAAAACCAGCATTGGATGACGAAGTTAGCTATTCGACATGATGGTTTTTGTTTCTAGAATTAGTTCCCTGGTTATACTCGTAAAGTGAATTCACAGTTCTTCGCGATGTATCGTTTATTAGCATATTTAGTAGCTCTCGCATTCTTGCTTAGCGCATGCAAAGCATAAATGTGTTGAGGTGCGAAAACGATTGCTGACATCTCAAACTGAATTACCGGATACTTTGTTGCTTAATGTACCTTTTGCTACAATGTCATACTGTCGTAAATTACAACTAAATGACAAGAGACCCAGACCACCTATAATAGAGAACAGGTTTACTAAAAAAAAACCCTCTTACGAGTTAGAACTTAGAGAAAGCTGTTAACGCATAACTAATTGCATAACCTAATACCCCCATCGCGTTTTTACAATAGGACAACCAGGAGAACGGCAAAACGTCATCCATACCAGGTGGATTTGCCATTTACGCGAACCAAAAGGTTTGCGTCCACTTTCATAGTGCGTACCGCCAGGATGTGGAACGACTTGCCGCAGTCTGTGTTTCCTGCGCAGTATAGTTTGAAGGTCTTCAAGTCGCGGGTGAAAAGGTACCTACTGAACAAATGTGATCCATCGTAGACCACATCGCTGCTTAACATCAGGCAGGATGGTAGTCAAACGCTTGTTCATAGTGATTAAAAAAAAAAAAATTCTTAAACTTTTCCGCACTGAGACAATAACATAAAATAAACAACAGAACGTCCCATCTACACGGTCTCGCATCTAGATGATTACACTCTCCCCATGCGAATATGGGTACCGCAGCGGGCACGTAAATAAGAGTGCTGTAGACAAAGCGACCAGGGTAAGCAAAAAGACCACGTCGCCGGATAAAAAGTAGCTGTCAGTGGAGTCACGAAGCGTTGGCGCAGCGTGCGCGGGCGCCGACGAAAGTGATGCAACTCTCAGGTGATGAGCTATGGTTAATGCACACAGGGAACCACAAGCGACCGGCCGACCGCCTGGATGGATACTGGCCATTTAGAAAACACAATGTAAAAGAGGATCGTTCCTAGTAGATATACTCTAGCGAGGAATGCAATTGTTAGTCTGCACTGTGATAAGGATGCACTATGAAACATATTTTCGAGTATTTTGTTTTAAATTATTGCCTTTGTCAAGGTGATTTTGACTCGTCAAAGTTTTAAAGACATTTTTTTTCGTGTAATTTTCACCTTGTAAAGGATGATTGCATTGTCTCGATGCGTCGTACGAAATTTCTCTTGAACTCGTTAATTTTTTTTCATGCGAAAGTGGAACTAATAAGTAAATGTAAGGTGCCGTTTAAGTCGCTTGTGCCATTCGCATCCCAAACACTTCGCTTAATGGCTTTATCGATGTAACCTGTCATTTTATTGGGGCATAACATTTCTCTCATCTCGTGATTACATACGACAGTACTAATTTCATCGATAGTTAGTTTCCGCGGCGGCGTCGGCGGACGAAAATTGATCTTGTGTTACAAAAAAAAAAAATGTACAAAAACCGAAACTTACTTAGCTATAGACTTTGAAATGCTGGCTTTACACTTTTATGCAGTTTATGGATTCAAGTCTTTTGAGAGCTTCCTGTCGTTTTTAGACATACTAGATATCTATCGTGGTATGGTCAAGTATCTGAATGATTTTTTCGTCACGAAACATTAGAGTAGAGCGTCTGTGGTCCAGTTGGTCGGATACTTGACTTGTAACCGGGAGGTCCCGGGTTACACAAGGTGTGTGAACCCTATAACGGCGATGGGCTCACCCCCTGTCACGTTGGGTTAAATACGCTCGGTGAACCGTCTCTGCCTACCCCTCTTTGGGATTAAATGCGTGAAGTGTATTTTTTTAACATTCATACTCAAACGGTGCATACTGAAAAGTGAATACTTAAACCAAACACTGATATTAAGATAATTTATCTTCACCACATTTAATAAGAAAATACTGTCATCATAAAAATAGCCTAAAGCTAAGTGTAGAACAAGCATAAGCTTATTTTTTTCCGCTGTACAAGTTTGTCACAAATTATACACGAAAGTCACCGCCAGCAGATTCTAATTTGCGAAGAGGCGTGTCGTCAAGGTTTTAATTTAAACCGTCTCCGGGCAGCTCATAATCGAGAGCTTTACATGTTATCTTTTTTGCACTTCTTCGAAAAAATCGTTGCCATAACTTTTAGTTCGTGAATGTGACCCGAACTCGCGACGCTGTTTCTCACGCCACGCCTTTCGTTTCTGCTAATTCGCCTTCTTAAATCACACCATAACGGCTAACATACTAGTTGTTGCATGATGTATGACCGACCGTCTCTGGACTACGCTTAAAGGCTGTCTCTTTAATGCAAAGAGAGGTTAATTCGGCCATCTTGTACCTTTCCAACTGCCTCGGACATCTCCGGGTCTCTGAGCTCTGGTTTAGCGGCGCGTACTAACTTGTGCAACAATTTTTAGCTGAAGTGCCTTCGCTGATTATTGTGTAATTATATTTTTGAACTCCGGTGTCAGGTGCGGGTACAGGCATGTGCAAAATCGTTAAGTTTAATGATTCCCTCAACATTGTTACCTGCGCCACGGGCCCGTTTTGCACATTGGCGTGCTCCGTCGGAAATGAATCGTTGTTCTTGGCTTGCTAATAGTAGTTGCATAGCAGTTTAAGTTTCCGTCTGGCGCCAATCTTTAGAGCCCATGTTAATTAAATAGGTAAGTAGCTAATAAAACCCATAGTGTCTGACCGAGACTTTTAAATCCCAACAGCTTTATCGTAGAGAACTAAAGGCATAGGTTGGAAATTTATGTTTTATTGCATTCCTATGCTTTATTTTGTCTTTAGTAATATTTTACAGGTACGTCAGAGATAGTCGACGCAAGGCAATATACTTAAAAAGTTGTTTGTACACTTGTCTACCCGAGTGTACTGTGTTATTCTTTTATCCTATGATTCGGTCGTGCGTTCCATATGGCTAGGTACAGTCTGAACCAGTTTTTAATAACGTCGTGCGCCCATACGTTATTACAGATGATTCTTGCATTAAGCGGTGCACAGTGGACGCAGTCAGGTGCATGGGTTGGGTCGGTCACGATTTCAGCTCTCCACTCGTTTCTGATGTACTGACTGGCACTCGAAACTGTTATTACTTATCATTGGAACAACGATAGGAAAGCGACCGTATCGTCTGGGGCGGACGTGTCAAATTCTATCGCGAGGGTTAAATGAGAAGACGCGTACGAAGCATCGAGTTTTGAACCTGATGATTGGGATGGTAAGGTCGAATTTCGTATGAGGGAAGATGTCCACGGTACAGATTAAGAAGAGACCGCGTTAGTTAATGCTGTGTCTATGATCGTAATAAGTAGATGGTGTGTTGAAAAATTATCGGCACAATCGAAGGCGCGGCTGGTTGTTGGTCGCCGGTCGGCTGTTGCCTTGTCCATCACGCAACGTTCCTTGCACTTCACGGAGTCATCTAACGCTGTGGATTATGTAGGCAGGTATTAGGTATTAGTACCGCAGAAGAAAATGAAGTTTGTAGGTGCTTTCGTTACTGAAATTTGTGTTTTACTCTTATAAAAATATAGGAACTGTGTGTGGAAAAATTGGATTTTTATCTGTGGAACATTCTGTACGAAGACGGATACACTTCACGCCTTATAATCCCAAAGCGGGATAGGCAGAGGCACTTGCTTAATAAGCAAATACCCACGGTTCACCGAGCGTATTTAACCCAACATGACAGGGGGTGAGCCCATCGAAGCCACGAAGACGGATAGAGGGTTTTTTTCCAGAACCTAAGTAAGTACGAAAAAATCTGTTAAATGTAAGCAAGTACGAAGTTTGTTTTGCCAAGGTTAGGTAGGTACTTCAGTACGGGAACTGCAAAGTGTCCAGTTTGCTCCGATTTGGGCCTCAAGGCTGATCACCGGTTGGGGAGTAAAAAGTGCACTCCACCTAAAAAACGGAGGAGCAGGGAAAAGCAGAGCCCTGCAAGTTCTGAGACGAAGGACGTTCAGACAACATGTCCGGGCACAAAAGGCCCATTGGAGGCAGTGGAAGTCTCAAATTCCCAGCCTTGAAGATCCTCCAGGGTAACCTTAATCACTGCCGCGGCGCGCAGGATCTGCTACTGCAAACCGTGGTAGAATTGAATGTTACCCTATCAGTTATGGCTGAACCCTACTGCGTTCCTGACAATCCTCGTTGGTTTGGTGACAATGGTGGCTACGTTGCCATTTACTGGGCCGGTGGATCCGGTGATCCATCATGCAAGCTCATCAAGAGCGGTCACGGATTCGTTGCAGTAGAGTGGGGGACAATAGCAGTGGTGGGATGCTACATATCCCCCAATAGCGGTCGGGCAGACTTTGAAGCTTACCTCAATGAACTGTCAGATTGCATACGAAGTTGCCAGCATCGTCCTGTTCTTGTCTTAGGCGACTTTAACGCCCACTCTAGAGTTTGGGGTAACGTCCGGAACCACGTCCGGGGCAATATTCTTTTAGAATGGACAGCCAGCCACGATCTCCGGCTTCTCAACAGAGGTACCGAAAGTACCTGCGTACGTTGGCAAGGAGAGTCTGTGGTGGATCTTTCATGGGGAACGGCCACTGTCGCCCAAATGGTGTCCGACTGGCGGGTAGCGACGGAGATAGTTACTCTCTCGGACCATCGGCACATACTGATCCATTTGGACACTCAATCACGTCGCCGTACGCAGAGTTTACAGGGCGGCCCAATTCGTTGGTCCCTGAAGCAGCTCAACCGCGACCTTTTAATCGCGGCAGCAAATATTGCTGATTGGCCCGACCCGACGATATCTCGTGATTTGAACGCAGAGTCGGAACGATTGCGTGCAATATTAACGGGTATTTGTGACGCATCGATGCCACGAGCCAAAGCGCCCAAGCGGTCCTGTGTATACTGGTGGTCCAGTGAGATCGCACGGTTGCGAGAGACCTGCCTTCGCGCCCGACGACGGTATACCAGGACTCGAAGACGACGGCGAATCACAACGAATGAAACCGACAGAGCCTACGCAGAGTATCGTGAAGCCACGCGGGCGTTGCAGACGGCCATAGCGAACGCTAAGGCCCGATCATGGACTCAGCTGCTTGACGATCTGAGCAGAGACCCATGGGGACGACCATACAAAATGGTACTGGGCAAGCTTAGGCCATGGGTCCCACCCCTCACGGAGACTCTAGACACTGCGTTCACAGAAACGGTGATGGACACTCTGTTTCCCAGTGTCTTTGAACAAATGGTTGCCGAAGCTCCGCAAAATGAGTCGTTCCAACGTGATTGGGATTACAGGGACGACGTCTCTAGAACGGAACTCAATCGGGCCATAAAGCGTCTCACGGCCAAAAACACTGCACCAGGCCCGGACGGCATCCCCGGTCGTGCGGTAGTTCTGACTCTAGAGGTGCTAGGGGACAGACTGACACAATTCTTTACAGACTGCTTCCGTCAAGGGCTGTTCCCAGCACTGTGGAAAATGGCTAGGTTGGTTCTTCTGAAGAAGGAAGGCAGGACTGCAGACAGCCCCTCTGCTTACCGGCCGATATGTCTCTTGGATGAGATGGGAAAACTGTTCGAGCGAGTGGTTGCTGATCGCCTTTCCATACATCTGTCTTTGGTAGGACCCGACCTCACTGATTATCAGTACGGTTTCCGACCGGGGCGCTCGACGGTGGACGCTATTCTCCGCGTCCGCGCTCTGTCAGACGAGGCAGTTAACCAGGGCAAGGTGGCGTTAGCGGTGAGCCTAGATATCGTAAACGCCTTCAATTCATTGCCCTGGAAAGCCATTAAGGATGCACTTATCTACCATCGAGTGCCTTCCTATCTACGTGAGGTGATCAGTGACTACCTTCGGGACAGGACGATTCAGTGGTCGGGACGAAATGGCTCGACATATCAGAGGAAGGTGTCCTGCGGGGTTCCGCAGGGGTCGGTATTGGGACCCCTGCTATGGAATCTCGCCTACGATGCAGTTCTGCGTGTTAACCTACCCGAAGGGGCACACCTAGTGTGTTATGCGGATGACACCCTAGTTGTGGCCGATGGGGAGACCTTCAAGGAAACCATCCGTCACGCGGAGCTTGCGGTGGCATGTGTCGTTAGGGAGATCTCCGGGTTAGGCTTGAAAATCGCGCCTCAAAAAACTGAAGCGATCTGGTTTCATAACCTACCTCGAGGTTGGAAACCACCCAGCTCAACGATCCGCGTTGGTGACGTCCAAGTTCCGGTGGGCCAGTACTTGAAGTACCTTGGCCTAGTACTGGACAGCCGGTGGAATTTCAGGGAGCACTTCAATCGCTTAATTCCCCGAATCGAAAAGGTGGTAGGCGCCCTACATCGCTTATTACCTAATCTCGGCGGACCTAGGGAAGAAGTTCGCCGCCTCTATGCAGGGGTGGTGCGGTCTATGGCTCTCTACGGATCCCCAGTCTGGTACGACAGCCTTTCCGGTGACCGCAGCTGCAAGGCTATTCTAAACAGCTTGCAGCGTAGAGTGGCCATCCGGATCGCCCGTGGATACAGGACAATATCCCACGAGGCGGCTATGCTTCTGGCGCGGTGTCCACCTCTTGACATTTTAGCGGGCATGGAAGCGCGCATTTACCATGCGCTTCACGATGGTCGCTTCAGAGGTGAACCTGCGAGAGTTATTCGGCGGTTTCGGGAGCTGATGTGTCTCCGGGCACTGGAGGAGTGGCGGGAGCGCATTGAAAGCTCGAGCGCGGCCCACAAGCGTGTACCCGAAGCAATACTCCCCAGCTTTGCTCCCTGGATGAACCGGCGATCGGCATTAACGTACCGACTGACGCAGGTGCTAACTGGTCATGGCTGCTTCGGCGAGTACCTGAACCGGATCGGACGCGAACCGACGGCGCAATGCCACCACTGTAACAGCGACCGGGATGACGCCCAGCACACTTTGGCTGAATGCCCCGCTTGGGCTTGCGAGCGTAGAGTCCTAGTCGCCCAAATTGGGAGAAACCTGTCCCCGGCATCAGTGGTTAGTGCCATGCTGCACGGGGAAACAAGTTGGAAAGCGATGGTCTCTTTCTGTGAGAACGTCATGCTCAAGAAGGAAACCGCGGAGCGTGATCGGGAGAGAGCCGATCCTACTCGGAGAAGAGGGCGCAGGTCCAGACTCTAGGGACTGGCGCCAGCCCCGTAGACCCGGGCGACGAATAGGACTACGGTGCACCCCCTACCTGTCGTAAAAGGCGACTATACGGGGGACAGGGGATTGTGGGTTGTTCGAGCAGGGGCCCGGACAAACCTAATGACAATCCCTGTGGGGGAGCGGCAGCGTGGTGTGGTCCCATGCTGTCGCCCAGATTAGTGACAAGAACGGGGGACCGGGACGGGTTCCCCAAATCTAAGACGAGTCCTGCAGGACGCAGTGCGAAGGTGACACCGGTGCGTTCTTAGGAGATCCCGGAGTCACCCGACACGCACCGCCGACGACCACCGGAGGGGTTTTAGTCGGTGAGAGTCCGACATAACCTAGTCCCTCCCCTGGGCGACTGGGTATCCATAATGGATTTCCCCTCCGAAAAAAAAAAAAAAAAAAAAAAAAAAAAAAAAAGGTAGTGTTCGGATCCCACAGTATTAAAGCATGTCAGTACGTAATTATATTTTATTTTGTAGGCACTGTGCGTATGTTATTTACAATTAGTGGTACTTATGAGAATATTACAGTTAGTACCTACTAGTTATGATGCTTAGATTTAAGATGCAAGCAAAGATTAGCAGACCAAAAATGGTCCGTGCGTTTAACGACCTAATGCCCTAGGCCCCAAATAGGGAGGCTTCAATGGACGTTTTACGTGGTCTGCACGCAAGAAAACATGAGAAGTCGTTACTAGATCCTTGAACACGAACACGTTCTTCAGTCCGTGGCGGGCGATAGGAACCGGTCTAAGTTAAGACATAACGGTCTGTAGACGAGAGACGGACGACATCGGCTATTCGGCTACGACCATTTCACAAGGAAGACGAAGGGCTTCTTGGTGAGGGAGGTCTTTTTTTAATGCTGTACGAAGGCCGAGAAATACGAGTGGAAGGGCTTTCATCCATGGCTCGTTACATGTGATACAGGTTGGTACACCGTATCTTGTAACCCAGCCGTGCACGAGATTGAAACTGCTTGGAGTTTCTGGAAAGCTAAGCAACGACGGCGACAGCTGACTGTCGGGCCTGGAGTTGTCGCAATATAGTGTAGCGTTTCATGCGGTATCTCTCTATGTAATCCAGGGGCGTCGTAATGGCTGAATACTGGACGAGAATCCAGTCGAACTCAGTGTTGAATGGCGTAGTGATCGTCTTTACATTTGCTTACGTGCGTATCTCTATCGAAGCGTTGGGACTTGGGAGACAAACCGGTGCTGGTGATTCCGTCGAGGAGTCTATTATTGTGGCAGTCCGGCAGAAGATGATAGTGCGCGAGAATACGAACAATGGCTTTTTTGGTATTTCGCGTAAGTTTTTTAATTTGTTCTAGGTGCACCTTAAACGGTTTTCTACCAACTACGGAAAACGCCACCTTTTTGGTCTGAGTATCTAACATACATAACACTATTTTACCCACATAAATACTTACTCATAAAAAATAATCAGTCATCTAATTAATATCTAAAATATATCGAATTGAATACGTTTGTCCCCACCCCAGACCAACATTTCCCGTCTTGGAGGTCGTAAGAGACGACCGAGAGAACTCCTTAGAGGACGGGCAGGAGCGCTCTCCGTGAGTTAAACCTCAACACCACTGGGATCGCCAACTCGCCAAGCGTGGCGATTATTGGCATTACCCCCCCAATTAATTTTGGAAATCGTTGGGTGAGGACCTCGTTCAGTAGGGGACGACATGTGGTTGATGATGAATCGATGAATGAAATGGCCAAATAAATATTGGTACCTACGACAACATTTGATGATTGATGAAAACAACTATTGTCAATATTGTCAGTTTGAGTAACAGCGTTTGATTGATTATCATCATTCTCAGTTCATCAGTCATACATATCAATTCGCTTGACTTTCAATTCAATTTGCCACTGTGCGGATTTGTTTGTCGTCTTTTCGTTTATTTATCAAATATTTGGTTTTGTTCTTGTTATAGTGCATAACATAATTTAACATTAATTAGCTCCTGCAAGAGGTTTGCACAATGTCATCGCATTTGAGCACTAAAGATCGTTTACTGTCTCTGATAGATGATATTGAACTCATAGCCAAGTAAGTTTACTGTGTTTTTAGGTACACGAACCTACTACATACAGACTTGTAATAACCTCATTTATCATTGCAGAGAAATTATAGAAGTTTCAATTGCTCCAAAGCCACAAAAGCTGTCAGCAGCCGACCACGCACAACTTACCGATTTGTTACTCTCAAAAGATGCTGAACTCAAGAAAACATTGGAACTTGCCGATGAGCAAGCTAAGATCCAGCAAAAGATGAATGAATTAAAGTCTGAAGTTGATAATAAGGTGAGATTCACAAAGCAGAAATATTTTATCATGCTCGCTTTAATTCCAGATTTTATTGTATAGTATTCAAGGATTCAATAAGTAAGTAGTTGTCATGACATTAATAAATAAACTATGGCATATTTCTTATTTATGAACTTCTAATAATTCACTTGTCTCTTTTCAAACAATACCAAAATAGTATAAAGGGTGGCTAAGTTTGCAATAAATCAAATTATTGTTATACCTGCACATTTAGGTACTAACAAGCTTTAACATGTACATAGTAACAAACTTCCTTTAAGGAGTCTTAAATGGATTAATTATTTTTATGTAGGATCAAGATATCCACCATTTACAAAGGCAGTTGAAAGACGCAGAACAGATACTTGCCACATCACTGTATCAAGCTCGGCAGAAACTGGCTTCAATTAAAAAATCAAGAAAAAGGCAGGTCTCATCAGAGGAGCTCATTAAATTTGCGCACAGGTAAAATATATATTTATTACATTATTTGTGTATCCTGAATATGTGTGTATTGAAAAGAGTTGAAAGTATGCAATAGTCATACAGAACAAGATGTCATCATGATGAAACTTGCCTAGGTATGTGAACCTTATAACAGCACAGCCTTATGCCCTCTTTCAAATTGGGTTAAATGTTTTTGGTGAACTGTGGGCATTTGCTTGGCCTTTGCATACCACATGTTGAGATTAAAAGATGTGAACTGAGAGGCTTGGGTTTTTGTAGGCTTGTTCCTGCACTCTTACTATTAAGCACAATATACACACACAATACGCGCGTCTGTAGTCCAGTGGGTCAGATACTTGACTTGTAACTGGGAGGGTGCGGGTTCGAGTCCTGCTACTGGACGTGTACCAATGGGACTCTTTTTCAGAGCCTATGTACGCAATGCAATGCTCGTACGGTGAAGGACAACATTGTGATGAAACCCATACACCACAAGGTGTGTGAACCCTCTAATGGCGATGGGCTCACATTCTATCACGTTGGGTTAAATATGTGGGCATTTGCTTATTAAGCAAGTGCCTCTGCCTTCCCCGCTTTGGGATTAAAAGGTGTGAAGTGTATTTATTTATTATTTTATTTTATTTATTTATCTGTATATATAAAATAAAGGTGTGGTAGTTACACTATGCATAAATGAAGAATGGTGGAACCGATTAGACTGAAAATTTGAGAGAAAATAGCTTGAGACCCAGAAATGGACATAGGATACTTTTATCTCGATCCTGATCACTCTATAAAAGGTGTTATAGTTTTTTACCTACAAGTGGTAATGTGTACCTGCTGCAATTACTTGAGATTATCACTCCTGTCAATTTAAAATCGATAGATGTCTATATTTTTTACCACCAATGCAAAAAGACAGGGTGTTATTATACATGCAGTGATAATTGCTATATAAACATTGCTAACTTAGCTCAAGTGTTGTAAACATTTTTGCATTGCAGCTTAACATCAGGCAAGAGAAATGTTTGCCAATTTAACCTTTTCACCGCAAATGTCTTATAAATCAGACACATTAGACAAGTGATTTTCAAATTTATGGTTATCAGAGCAGAATTCAAAATCGTGAAAACAAAATTAATCTTTCGGCGGTCAAAAGGTTAAAAAAAAATCTCACTTACCATCAATTTATTCAGGATAAGTGCTTCGAACGCAGTCAGCGCACCGCTATCATGGCAGCCGGGTGACCCGCGCCGACCTTACCCCACGGATTTGGAGATGCGTCTGGGAATGTTGGGACGCCTCTGCGACCTGCCGCTCAACGGCCACGCGCCCTCCACTCTCAACGATTTGCACAGAATCACTACTGGAGGAGGTACCTATACTCTTGCTTTATGTACTCTACACAACACTACAGCTCTACTTGGTGTTCAAGCGTTATACAGGATGTGACGCAAAGGAGCAGTGTAATTTTTTGATAAAGTTAAGTGTTGAGTAGTAAGTATGCTTAAATAAATTGTTATCTCTAAAGCAAGCACATTTTTTTAAAGCTTTTCAACTTAGATGTCTGTCTACATATGTATGTATGTATGTTTACAAGTTTAATTTGATCTGCTTCCCAGTTACCGATTTAGCTAATATTTTACATCGATATTGAAGGATTGATTGATATGTAATCGTCAATCTTAATGTTAAAGAGAAAGGACTTTCTACGATGTCATTAAATTGACAATATACAGGATGCTGCACTTTGTATAGAACAAATTGAACGCGGGTAAAAACGCAGATCGCCCACTAGTAACCTATTATATCCCTATAAATAGCACTTGAGTAATGAATGACGCCAATAAATACGATTTTGTGGGTTTGTAATTTTTCCTGATCCGTCCAAGATGTATGTACTTTCCTACTAAGTATTCATGTGCGTTAGCTAATTGGCTAATTAGTTATCAGCGTTCTTAGTAATAAGGGTCAGTGTGGAGTAAGCGTGAATCATTTAAAAATATCACTCGTATTTTATGAGGAAAATACGTGATCTTATATTAATTATTCGGTTGTGTCTTGTTGCGTACGAGCTTTGTTGGAGTTCTATGAGTCATTTTGTTGAACATCTTAAACATTCATGTGTAGCAGTATCACAAGGATCTTTTAGCGAGTAAGTGCTGAATGTCATGTATGAATGTAGATGAAGCGTAAGGGGTATGTCGGGACCGTGACAAATGGAGATCTGTAATCTGCCTACCCCTCTGGGAGGCAGGCGTAAAGTGTATATTCCTATGTATGCCTTGTCCGTCCCTATCTCGAGTACGCCAGCGTAATATGGAATCCACTGTATACTAAATACAGTACCGAGATCGAGAAAATAAAAAAAATCATAAAATCTATGAAATACAGGCTACGCGGCAATAAATTGTCTTATATTGATCTTCTAAAAAAATACAACCTACACACACTCGAAAGCAGACGTAAAATGTTCGATGCTACTATGTTGAGAGATATTTGCACTGCAACAATAGACTGTCCAAACTTACTCCAACAGATACACTTTCGAATCCCCTTAAGATCAGTTCGAAAAAGGAACTTGTATTGTAATTTCTATATAAAATAATGTATGTAATTTGCACACGATGTTACTATGTACCTACTCGACTAAGTTTAATTTTTGTGATCAATTGTTTATGAATGTTTTATGAATCTTAGTGAGTGATGTTTAGGATGTAAACTATGCTAATATTATGTACACCATTCAACGGTTTACTATTTATGTTTATATCTGTTTTGTCTCCAATAAACAAAATAAAATAAAAAAGATCCTAATCTATACTAATATAAACGAGCAATTCTTGTCTAATATATAAAATTCTCGTGTCACAGTTTTTGTTGCCATACTCCTCCGAAACGGCTTTACCGATTTTCACCAAATTTTATATGCGTATTCAGTAGGTCTGAGAATCGGCTACTATCTATTTTTTATCCACCTGCCAGTTGTATTTCTCCCAATACACGGGGTACAAAGGCAACTTATTATGGCAAAACAAATGTTTGCCGGGACAGCTAGTATATATATATGTATATATATAATTGGAATCTCGGAAACGGCTGCACCGATTTTCATGAAATTTGGTATGTAGAGGGATTTGGGGGCGATAAATCGATCTAGCTAGGTTTAATTTTTAGAAAACATCTTTCCAACCGTGTTTTCGGGCATGAAAAATGAATATTAAGCAAACAACGTTTGCTGGGTCAGCTAGTCTATACTAATATTATACAGAGGAAATAATTGTATTTTTGTATAGATGTTTAACGGACGGATTACGATAAATATTTCACCATTAGAATGCTACATTAGCCCTGGATAATGTTATTCAGGGTTATGTATAAAAATAATGATATGATATGAATATGTGTATAAGTCCCTTAGCCAGGTCTAAGAGATACCTAAGAATAATTGTATATTGTTAGTTAGGTAACATCTAAAACAGGTCCGTAGTAAGTTGAAAGCAATAATAAGTATGTGTGTATTCTCTATTCAGAAAAGCAAAAAAAACGAAGGATTACTTACTTATCGACAACACATATTTTTATACTCAAAATAAATAGTGTATTTTCCAGCCCATAAAGACGTAAAATCGTTCTCATTTGTATCGTTTACGTATGTACGTATCACGGTAAAATCCCCTATAAGTTGGTGAAAACGTCCATTAGTGTTCTAAGCCCACTTGATGTATTGTTGTTTAAAAAAAAACCATTTTCCCTCACAGTGCCAGCGTCAGCCAGCAACCAGTTCACGTGGCATCCGTCGGGTGAACTTCACATGTCAGTTGGCGGTGGGAACTCGGTCGCAATCGACGGTCGCGGTAAAGACGGCCCTGGGGAAGATGTGGAGGTCATGTCCACGGACAGCAGCTCCAGTTCGAGCAGCGACTCACAATGAGATGGCCCGCTTTTGTGCACCCGTTTTGTCAGCAAGTCGTTCAACATTGAATACTGTAAATATAGAGTGTAAAAGGACCCCTAGAAATGGTCTTAGAAACGTTATTGGGCTCGTCAATATGGATAACTTTTGATATGGCGGCAATGCGGGAAAATTAAATTAAAAAAAATTAATCTGTATACAAAATGTCATTTCCGTAGACAAAAAAATGTCTATTTTGTGAGATGAATTTTATTTTTTATCATTTTCCCGCATTGCCGCCATAGTAAAAGATGTTCATATTGACGAGTTCAACAACGTTTCTAAGACCATCAGGCTCCTTTTACATGCAGTGGACCCTCGAAATGAGGCATTTTTAAACTCATTTTCCTCTGTGACAATAGAGGTCGCTAGTTGTTGTTATCAATCAGAATAGTAACGACAAATAAAACTTCTACAATAGTAGTATTTTTAATGGAACTGATCAAGAAACTTATTAAAATATACTTACACAGTAGCAGATAGAAATTTGCAAAATGGCGTTCCGCCAGCTATATGGTTTGCTATGAGCAGACTTACTGAATTTTGTTGTAGAAATTAATACACTTCACGCCTTTTAGTCGTAAAGCGTTGGTACGCAGAGGTACTTGCTTTAGCAAGTGCCCACAGTTCACCCCACGAACGAATACCTACGATTTATACGGTATCGGGTATTTTTTTTATCACTATGAACAAGCGTTTGGGTATGTTCATCAATTACGTATTTTAGCAAAATCACTGCCTATCCCTCTATAAATATAGTCCGTATTTATTTGTCAAAATATCCCAAGATTATTCCAGACTTGAAAGTGAAACACTCTTTGCTTGCTGACTCTACGACTATACCTATACAACAGGGGCGGTACGTCCATAGAAGCAAATAAGCTCTGCATACCCTGGCAAATTGACTAAAACAATTAGCGTAGTTAGGTATCTATAACACATTTAGTCGTCACGTAGGTACTGTAAATTAGGCAATTTATCAATAACAGACTTTCGGTTATTTAAAATGTGCATCGAAAACACAAATTCGTTCTAGACCAATCAAAACACTAATCTCTCATTAATCTATTATTCCGCGTGTCAACGAAAACAAATTCGTGCAATGTTGCCTCATCGTTCCATCGATAGGTAACACAAATTTCGCCTCAACCAATCAAAACATAGTATTTAGCGCATCAACGAAAACAAATTCATGGGACGTTGCCGCTTCGTTGCATCGTCTAGCCCGGGGAAGCTGCTAGACCTCAAGCTTCCTATTTTTTCTCTTTCTCTGTATACATCCCTTTCACCTCGGTCTATTAGCGCGGAGCGTTACTATGAAAAATATGGAGAAATTTACGCCACAGCGTAAGCGCAGCTTCTTCCGCATTTTTTCATACATTATTGGAATAATAAGGGCTAGAATGCTATGACAGTGCGTAAATATGTGCGACAGAGAAAGAGTGTATGTGTGAGCGAGCGAGAGAGATGTTGCCGGCCATGTTGACATATTGCAAGCATTGTTTATTTACAATGGAGCGCATTGTTTTAGGTTATGTACGTTCATTCGCGCCTATTTTAATAATTAAATTAGACAAAAATGGAGACTAAGGTGTGAAAGTGATGTGTATAAAAGTGTTTATTTACAAATGTGGGTCGATTCTCTGAACTAAATATGAGTGAAAAGTGCAGAGTCGCGGACGAATTTCGCCGGGATTGTTTTTATTTGAACTTGGAGCAAACACAAGGTATTATGAGGTAGTTTATTGTTTTTTAGTGTATTTACTTAGTTAGGCAGACTAAGGTATTTAGTGCTTTGGGAAGAGGAAGGTATCCACATTCCACAACGATCTGTTCAGTTCTGTTTCTGGCATACAGCGCCTGAATCAGCTGCTTAGCAAAATTTTGGGAAGTAACGTAATTAGATATTAATTTTGCTAAACTAGTGATTGATGTTGTGATCTTCTATTGAAATATTTTGTAGTCTGGCACAAAATTGGTACCTACTTAATGTTATTTTAGTGTCGTATGTACCTACTCATAGGAGACAGCTTACCCTGATGAAAATTTCACGGCACGCCACTGCTATACAATATTTACATATGATATACACAGTATATATGTATATGTAAATATTGGCGCACCTGGCGCAAGGTGGCGTGAAAAGTACTCGTAACCGGAGGTCATGTATGAAAATATGTATGAATGTAGATGAAGCGAAAGGGGTATGTCAGGACCGTGACAAATGGAGACCTGTAGTCTCTGCCTACCCCTCTGGGAAACAGGCGTGAAGTGTATGTATACTGTGTACCTATAATTTAGAGCATCGGTTGAATTTTGTTGTACAAATTAATGTTGAGTAATTTTGGCATAGCCCCGGCGGCGTTGCAATAGCTTCGCTCGACTCTACATTATATTTATACAGGACTGTAAATATTAATTAAGTTTTTTTAAAAATATTAATTAGAGGTATTTACACCATTCGCATTCCTGCGCAGATATTATTAAAAAGTGAGGTCGGACTATTGCAATTCAATATGAACTTTATGTCTACAGTCTATGTGTACAGTCAGACCAACGTTCGATCAACAATGTAATATTTGCTGCGGTGCTCTTCGTTTGATGTGAATTGTCTCTTATAGTATTTATACTTAATAGATTTAAGCACATTAAATAAAATTAATTTAAATGTAACAGAAATGTTTTATTTGCGTATTGGGTTAAAATTGAGGGTCGTAGAATATTCTGTGTTATATTATGATTATAAGCATTGTATTGGCTATGTGCAAAGCGAGTAGTGGCAAACAGATAACGACCGCAGCGCACAACACGGCAGAAATTGGAAACAAATGCGGATGAGGACCTGTCAAGTGTTGATTGCAGTACAAAATCAAAGCAAAGAAATGGGCCATGACTGTTGTTGCGTTGTTAACTTTTTATCGTGTTGCGTTCTTACATGCTCGGCTAATACTAATTTATTGCCTTTTATCTCAGTTTGTGGTTGGAAACTAATATTAAGTATGTGTAATAGTTTCAAACCCGGTTTTTATTATTATATTAATTTTACAAACTCTTGAATAAATTTCACTTAAATATTGTCAACAATACTATTTTAATATTTGGTTTTATTTATATTTGTAAAGAAAACTAACAATGTTTACATTGTTATTATTTGACAGCTTCCGCAAATGTTATAAACGCTACATAGCCAATACAGCGAACTCGGAATTTGAAAAGAAATCCTTTTAGGGGACACGTCCCGCCCGTAAACTAAATCTGTCTGTCTGTCTCGCTTTTAGCTCAAAACTGAAACGATTTAAATTAAATTTGGTGCCTATCCAGATAGTTTAGAGCTTGAGAAAGGACGAAGTACTTTATAATGAGAGGTTTTCTGACAGCTTGAAATATGTCAAAAGTAGTACCAAAACATTTCACGGGTGGCGCTAATCAGACATGATCTCAAGGAGACACTCATTGACATAGAATTGTCATAAGAAAATAAATCTGTGAAATGACAACCCTGTTTAGGTAGTGCCATCTATGGATATTTCTTAGAACTGCAATAAGTTAGCTGTTAGAAAACCTCCCATTGGAAACAAAAAATATTGTAAATAATGACTGATTACGATGAATAAACTACGTTACCATGGAAAAGTAGGTAATTGTTTTTCAAGTTCACACTTCGCCATAAAAAAATCATGGTTACTATGACAATTATCTGAATAGTTATTACCATGGTAACGACGCTGATTTACCGATTTCTTGTATGTCTAATGTCAGTCGGATCTTGATGTCTATAGAAAATAAACAACACCATTGTTGTGTTTGTTGAATATTTTGAAAACAAAGTCTGAAAATGGGTGAACGGGCGCCCGTGTCTACTGAAGAAACATTAGTGAGGTTCGACAATCCTGTTTTGGTAACAAAACGCATAGAAAAAACCGTGAGTATCATTAAATCTGAATTATTTATCACACTCTTATAGGCCACAATTATTGTTCTTGTCTACATTATGATATTATTTTCAACAGTTGTATTCTAGGGATAGGTATAAGTTGTACCCAAGATCTGAATACTCGAATCCAACAAGGTACTTATTCCAACACCTGGGCATGTATTACGCTTTACCAGGCTGAAGGTATGTTTAAAATTAATTGGTTTACCGGTGGTTGGACCGTATTTCAACGGACTACAGTTCAGATTTAAGTGAGATGTATATTCTCTAAAAGTAAAGGGTTAATAGTAGTTATCTCTTTGCACTAAAATAGCGCTCGTATCGGTTGAAGAAAAATGTCTTGAGCAAACTGGTAAATACAAACAAGGGTCGTCTTTAAAGGAGTTTATTCTTGGGACTGAGCAATGATCATTGTCTAATGATTTTATTTTTAATTATTAGTTTTTTTACCGAACCACTAAGACAGTGTTTTGAGTTTATACACGTAGACAGAAACCATCGAAAAAACAACTCAAGATTTTATTTTATTATATTTATTTAAATAGGGAAGCACGCACATATTTTATAGACCTGTATTAATTAATAGCTAACACTTTAGCAGTAGTCTATGGGGGTAACCATCTCTTACGTTCGAGACCCCAGACTAAAATGCTGGCAATGATGATTTTTTTTTTAAATGAACTTTTACCTTATCCTTACTCTTTTTAACATAAAAATGGTCACAGTCTTCCCCGCGAGCTGGCGCGTCCGCGGCGCCATGCATGCCCACAGAGGCCAAGCACGAGACCGACGAGATCCTTAATGCCATACTGCCGCCTAAGGAGTGGGAGGAAGACGGACAAATATGGACGCAAAAGGTAGTATTAAAGTTGATGTGTAAGTAAGATGGATTGTTTCACGAGGCGACGGTGATCGATTAAGGATTATAGTTGCGATTATTTTGGTCAGCTTCTATTCTGAGGTACACATGTGCGGGGTTGAAATGGGGGAAGTTACAATTGACGAATTTGATAACACAAGTTGTCGACGGCAGACTTTACAATTTGACATTTGTCTACCTCGCCCGCCCCGCCGCTCACACAGGCGATGACTACCCCTTCCGCGCATATGGTACAGTTGTACCTGGGAAGTCAAGGAACGCGGTTCGATTCCCGCTTCCAATATTATACTTTTGTGATGATCTGAGGCTTTATTGAGTATGTTATGTACAGTTAAGGACTTCCGCAGCGATGCAGTGCCGGCTTTTAAAAATGGCTAGATTCACATTTTTAGTTTAAGATCAGGCCATGTCTGAGAAACACGTTAATTTAAGACGAGTGTGTTATTTCCTCAGTATAACACGTACCTATGAATTCTCGAGCACATGCTAGTTCTCTTCGCGAGATGTCTATATCTTGCATGTGCGCGCAAGATCTAAGTAAATCTCACATTCCAATCAGTCAAATTTCATACATAGGTACAAATACAAAACTTGATTAAAAGCAAGTACTTACAGTTCTTTGGTTTGAGTATTAAACTTGACAGCCCGTTATTTGGTCACTGACAAATGGTGATCTGCAACGGTTTACCTTTACTATGTGGAATGACTTGCCAGAGTCTGTGTTTCCTGCGCAGTACAGTCTGAAGGTCTTCAAGTCGCGTGTGAATAGAACTAATGAACAAGTCTGCTCCATCGTAGACCACATCGCTGCTTAACATCAGGCAGGATGGTGGTCAAACGCTTGTTAATCGTGTTAAAAAAATCTGCCTAACCCTCTAGAAGACTGGCGTGAAGTGTAGGTATGTACGTATGATTTGATAGTTACAAAACAAACGTAAATGTTTCCGAATAAATTTCATGTCATTTCAATGTCAGATATCATCAACGCCAGCGACGCGGCTGGACGTGATCAACCTGCAGCTGATGTTGGACACGCGCCTGCAGCAGCGGCAGGCGCGGGAGACGGGCATCTGTCCCGTGCGACGGCAGCTCTACACGCAGTGCTTCGATGAACTTATTAGACAGGTGATGTGACTTGACTACCCACGGATTATCAGAGCGGCACTTTTCAATATTATTTTCCAACATAGCGCTCGCCCAGTTGGCTTCGGAGCTCACAATCGAACATCATCAAAATTAAGAAACACTGAGAATCCGCGCTATTCGATTGATCGCGGTTATTAAGTGTTCATACTCGTATGTGCTTCGGACGGCACGTAGCTGTGGGTTCCGGCTACTGTCTCGACAGACAAGTTTCAAGAGGCTTTAAACCATCGAATAGTTTAGCTGACCTCGGTTGCTGTAATGGTTCGGGGGTCGGGCGGCCGTCATCGCCCTGTTATCTTTATCTTTAATATATATATATATCTACAAGAATTGCTCGTATTATATATATATAATTAATTGGAATCTCGGAAACGGCTGCACCGATTTTCATGAAATTTGGTATGTAGAGGGATTTGGGGGCGATAAATCGATCTAGCTAGGTTTAATTTTTAGAAAACATCTTTCCAACCGTGTTTTCGGGCATGAAAAATGAATATTAAGCAAACAACGTTTGCTGGGTCAGCTAGTAATCACATAAGTGTTGATTTTGTAGGTACCTACTGAAATATTTGTTTGAGTCAGAAGCTCATATCGGACACGTGACCTAGGTATGCCTACTAAGCACGTTGAGAAATAAATTTGTGATAACTGCCAACAGGTGACAATAAACTGTGCGGAGCGCGGACTGCTTCTGCTGCGCGTGCGCGACGAGGCGCGTATCACTATGGAGGCGTACCAGACACTGTACTGTAGCTCCATTGCCTTTGGCATGAGGAAAGCACTGCAGGTATCTTCATACATACACTTACGTCCCTAATTCCCAAAAGGGGGTGAAATCTCGGACCACACATTCAGCATAATAATAAAAAGTTCAGAATGTAATTATTTTCTAGCACACTTCACTTCAGTCACAAGTTGCTAGTTCATAGTCTGAATAAACCTAAATCTTAAAATTCCAAAGGCTACTACGACATGAAGAAAGGCAGCTGATGCATTCTACATATTTACATTCCAGATCAGTACTGAATACCTAGTTCTACTTTATAGTTATACTTTATCTGTCCATGACACTAAGCTACGAGAGGATTCCCATCGGTTTACCTTCAAGGCCCTGGCTACAATAAAACACCCAAGAATGTATATTGGTGTATACTTTAAGGTAAAACCTAATTGTGTCAAAAACGTTTAGCTTCGCTATGGTACAGGAAGCAGTGATAATTTTAAATCAACTACCACCTTGTTTTCTGTATTCTAAATAATGTGCTACCTATGTTCATTTCAGTAGGTAAGTAGACCTTGAAAATATAATGGCGGATTATGACAACGAGCTTATGTACACTCATGGACTATCGGTGCGAAACAGAAATAGCGTAGATTTATCACATCAATATTCGTTGATAAAATGTAAACCTATGAAAATATTGATCGGATATGGCCGGGAGTTTTTATTTAAAGAGCCCGCTTCCCACAGTCCGAGCAAGGCAAAAGCGACCTTATGGAACAAGTGGCCAAGCTGGAGGCCGAGCGCTCCGCCCTGGACAAGCAATGCATAGAGCTGAAGCAGAAGACGGAGCAACTGGAGCGTCGCGCCGCCGAGCTGCGCGCTGCCGAGGAGAAGAGGCACCAGGAAGAGCTGCTGGCTTTGAAGAAGACTAACGCTCAGTTGAAGGTATGTGAGCATCCACTTGGGGTGAAGGATAAGAGATAAGGTCCACTTACGGGTAAGGGTAAGCATGTCGCAACATATGTTTTCCTGGGTGTCTGTACACGTTAGACTAATATTTGGAATTCAAAAGATGAGTAATAATATCTTCCAGTCGGGTGATTATAGATCTATTAACATTCATTACCATCATGCACGTAAGCACACTGCTGACGTGGGCCTCCCCAAAGGCGCGCCTCCTCTTTACACTATATTATCATTAGGTAGGAGGGTAGGAGATCCCATTTGCAGATCACTGCCAAAAAAATTTTGATTCTTCAACAATAAGAGTCCACCTTGCCGAGAGGATAACCTGGACTGAAGTTCCACTGGGGAAAGTGAGCTTATGTGCATAGCTATGTCAAAAGATGATGGTGTTCAAGAAGTAACACAGGTGACCAATACCTACGGTTCGACGTACAATGAAGTGTACGCATAGCAGTGATGTAATTGTTACTAACAACTTGTTGTTAGTTATCGTCTAACACTAATATGAAAGAACATGAAGCAGTGAAAGAGAGACATTTTGTGTCTCTTCATCATCATCATCACCATGTCCACTGCTGGACATTGGCCTCTCCAATCTGTGTTCTGTGATCTGTGTCCCTTACTGCGTAGCTATATTTGGATGCATTTCACTGTTATTTTGGTAGAAAAATGTTTGGAGCCTTGGATAATGTTCCACAATTTTAGAGAGACTGAAGGTGCTACGCAGCGTGCGTCTAGTTGTGTTTGGTAAATTTTTTTCATGTCATTTATTTTATAATATAATAATAATATAATATATTTTACAACAACACACACACACATTTTAGGAACTTTAGTACACACAGTGACTATGTCAGTCCCATCGTACCCTAACAAGTTATACTACATGAAATAGGAACATGGTCTGAGTTATTGAACGTTCTATGTTTGTGACAGGCGTGAAGTTAAGTCTGTTCCAGAATTTTTCAAAATACCTAATATTAATGCGATTGTTTTCTTTCTAGGCGCAACTGGAGGGCATCATCGCACCGAAGAAGTAATCTTATGTTCCTATAACTTCGTTATATATGTACTGAGAGACTGTATTCTGACTTAATTATGTTGAATTTGTGTTATATAAAGTTATATAATAATATATTGTCCATGTTGGCAGAAGGAGCGAGTGTTTTTTTTTGCTAATGTATATCTAAATTTAAAACTGCATAGATATCTGTTACCCCGGGGGGAAATACTTCAGACAACAATGATCAACATTAGTGTGTTCGTCCTGTTCTTGCTCATGTAAAAGAGGGAGAGATAAAACTTGTTCTACATATACGTGTAAAACCCACACGACGAATGATAGGAGCAAGTTACAAGGGTATGTCAGAACCGCTTTTTCGCTCTGTGACGCGAATTGATAACAAAAGAGATAATAATGTGATGCGACTAACTCTGTCAACTGCCTAGTTGAATATGTACCTTGAAGCAATACCGGCTCATTATATAAATCCTCGATTTCTTTTTAGCGACTCATCATAAATGAAATACAAGTGTTAATTTTATTAAAATATATATTAAACCATTTAATTGGACAAACATACAATATTTTCATTAGTTTACAGTTCACTTACTAGAAGCCTTAAAAAGGTATAAAGGACGCACGCCAAAATTCACTCTTTCATATCTTTCAGTCAGCAAAATACCTCGCAGTCCATACAATATTATCAAATACAATAAACAATCGGAAATTTACAATATTCCTGAGATTAATGCTGGGTACGATTGATTACTAAATTTTGTTAAAGATACAAACATTCGAATAATATAGTAAAACTACGCCAAACAAATGCGTTACTCAACACCTCATAGAATAATGACTAATTAAGTAAGACGAAATGCGGCTAAAATCGAAAATTAAAAATGGAATCAACAGTGACTTCACAATTATATTAATAACATTGATAAAATCCATTTGAGAGAAAAAATTAAGGCACCACATACATATAGTAAAACTTAAGACAATATATAAAATGAATAAAATAATACACCAGTAAAACATAAAATACTGCATGTAAACACGTCACAAATAAAATTTATTTAAAAACTAGAAATTAGTATAATAATGAAGTCGGGAAGTCAAAAGACTCATTGAATAATTTATCGAAACTTACATGAAATGATTCATTCAAAAAATAAAATCTTGCTACCTCAAATTATGTGATGCAATTTACTTTGTACAAACATATTTACACGAAACACGTTTCAAGTACATGTAGTTTGTACCACGATGGTATTACTACTCAATAATCTCTTCCAATAATTCTATCAGTTATTTCCCGAACAGTCACTTTTCACAAACCAGGTACAGCGCTCCATCGAAATAAATACTTAAAGCCATACAAACTAAACAAGAAAAGTCATTTATAAACTTGCACGGAATGAAAAAAAAATAAATCGTAAAAATTAAATACACACTGTATCTTAAAAAAAAAATTATCAAAATAGTGATAGTCATCAATCAATCTCCGTCGCAAAAGTACCTAATGAAATAAAAAAATAAACAATTGTGATAAAAAATGACACTGTTCAAGTCGAGACTGATTTCTCCTATCGCCGTTACATTAGTAAAGTTCGGTGGAATTCTACATTTATTATCACAGTTACAACAAGTTGAGAGAAGTCCTACAAGAAGGAGTAAAGTTTCGTTTTTCGTTTCGTATTGTATTTTTTCGCGTCGCGGTTTTGTGATCGGAGATTGTGTGTATGTAGTGGTTTCGCGGGATTTATTGGTTGTCCGTGTAGGCGGTGAGACGATCAGCGGGTCCAACTGGAATGGCGGTGACCCGACCAGCGCCCCCGTCAAGTAGCGGGTTCACCACTTGCACGATGTCCGGCTGCAGGGAATTCTCGCCACTTTCCACCGTCTCCGCCTCCCCCTCGCCGAGGCTCCCGACCAGATCGTGTAGTTCAGATGGCGCCACCTCGCTGCTAGGACTCGTTGTCAACTCCAACGATATGATCTTCTCTTGCGTCGTTTCAACCTGATTGTAACACATTTTTAGATTGATTGATGCGATTGACAGATGAAATGACACGGTTAAATTGGCGCTATTTTTGCGATTAGTCAATAGTGAATCTAGCAGCTAATTTTGAGTGTCTATTTGTACAATAGTGATAATTTCTATTGCATTAAAGGTGATAAATGTTATTAATGATATTCTTAATTTAATTAATGTAATGTAATGAAAACAAATGATTGATTGACAAACAGAGATACACATAATGTAGATTTCGTAGCATTCGACAGTAAATATTGTATGTAGTGTTGATGATGATGAAGCAAGCTTGCAAATAACTATAAATGCCACGAACCCTTGCACTGTAGTCGTCGGTCAGACATCGGCCTAGAAGCTGGATATCCTCTGACAATAATACACACACATTAACATGCCATGCTCAATACTCATGCGTCGTAATTCGAGAACCAATGAGCGTAATTTTCTGCTAAATCAAAATACGTATTGATTACCAATAAAAACTCTTGTAATGGGAGCGGGAGAGATATTGCAAAGTTGGTAAAATTAGTATTATCAACAAAATTACGCTCTTGGGTGACAATAAAGTTTTATTTAAGGCTCTTATAAAATTAAAATGTAATATGAATAATTTTAAAATCTTTTATTATTAAAAAGGGCCGAAAAAAAAACTTTAATCAACATACTTATATCTATATAAATCTAAACATATAAGAAATGCGGTTAGAATAAAAGGCGATAAATAAATAAATGACGTCAAAGAAACAAAAATAAGTATGTACGTCATGGTTTAGTATAAAATATCAAGCTTTGTTAAAACCCCGTTATTAGTTATTTATATGCAGTTAATTCTACCTAGGTGAGACAAACGTATTTAACTATACCTTACGGTGTTTGTATTACTTAGTGCGTGGTGTAAACTTCTATTCAACACAGTTAAATGTCATTCATGTCTTCGTCGTATGTCAAAAGTCTGCGTCATTATATCACAAAAAAGCGCTAAGCCTCGTTTTTCACGATAAACTGTTTACATAAAAAAAAAAATACAATATGAAAAAAAAAACCACACGTCAAAAAAATATAAAAAACGAGCTCTTTGCATTGTGTACAGCAGCGTATCTATTGCAAAATGTACAGTGTGTCCGACGCCCGTGTTTCATTTAGCACATTTTACCTCTTTTTCGATAATTTTCTCAATGTACTCGATGGTACGGATTTTTGTCTCGCCAGTTGTGGGGCAGACGTACTCCTCGTTTCGAAGCGTTATTCGTTCGTCTAGGAGTTTCTCCTTCTCCTTGATGGCCAGTATCGGCCCGGGTTTTGTTCGTAACGCGATACGTGGCAGGGGCCAATGCTACAATTTGTAAAGCCAATTTCACAGACGTCACGTGACAATCAATATGTTGCGAAGCGAACATACATTTACCCAAAACCCAACATGTAGGTACAGGATACGGAAATAATCTTTTAAGTTGAAGTTTACAATTTCTGTGCATTTGCATCTTGCTCTTCTTCGTGTGTGTCTCACTATGAACATTACCCATTGCAATAGTAATACCTGAGACTAAACTTTTTTTTTTTCAAATCAATCTCCTTACAGAGCGTTCACAATTATTTGACCTTTGACAGACGTCATTACATATGCCAGCCGCGGCTTCTGGATATAACAGCCAGAGGTAAAACAACTGTGAACGGGCTGCATAACCATTGACGAATAGATTTGACAAAAAATTGACATCCTCATACAAGCAAAATACAATGAGCTGATCGAGTTTGTATATGGAAAACGATTTTTTTCTCATGCCGGAACATTGATACCAGCTGAAATGGAGTCGTTACAGTCTTCAGAAATAGTACACTTCGGCTCAAAAGTATATTTCCTATTAAACCTGTAGAGGTACTTCGCATACAGTTAATGATTTTAGTTCACAGTTTTTGCTTACGGCGTTTTGGTATGCCGTATAATATTGTTTGTGGGGGGTGAACCAAACTATTCGTTTCATGCTTGTTTCGAAAAGTTTTTAGGTAGAGTAGGTTGCATGAATTTTTTTTTGTGATAAGAGTACTCCATAGATGAATCAAACCCACAGTCTTCGTAAAGCTTATTGACTTGTATTGCTCCGTTTGTAGTTGTGATTATTTAAACTACAGTACAGTGGACTCAATCGAAACGTTATCTAAATAATAATTTCGAGTCGAGAACATATTATTGTACGGAAAATTCGGAATGTCGATTAATTTGTTAATTTCCAATGTTGCCGCATACGCCATATTGGCTATTTTAGCGAAACGTCACCGACTCCGGATGACATTTACTGTACCTAGTCGGGTTTTCGTTTCTAGTTAGTAAATTACCTGTTCTACCTCGATAGGTCTATTGAAGTCAATATAAAACTAAGAAGACTGAGGTAAGTTCCATACAATCATGAGACAATATAAGTAGGTAACTAATTATTGTTTTAGTACTGATCATACTTGGGTTATCCACATTCATCGGTATAAGATTGAAAAGTGAAAAGAATCTTTTTTACTCTTTTTGTGCAAATTCGTTCAAATTACAATCCAGTAATTATGGTTTTGATTAGCTAATAACTGTCTCACAGTTAATCAAGCAATATTTATAAGTACATTTTTTTGCAGTAATTCCCTTCACTTTCCAATAAAACATCCTGTATTTGTAAAGAATTGAAGGTAAGTGAGTAAACATTACTGCGATGGAATCAATCTTAAGACTAACATGTGTTTCTTGATACTTGTAAAATGCGACTATTCTACTTAGTTTTAGAAGTCGCTAAAATGTTGTAACATTTAGTATTCTATTCTCTACATCAATATTTAAGCACATTATTGAAAGATGAAAATTAAAAATATTGTTCGGTACTTGACACTTAACATAAATCCTTGACTAGCAAACGAATATACGAGTAAATTCTTTACAAATACAGGAGAACATTCCTATCAATAAGAGGGTGTTATTGACATCCCATACAATGCAATTTATGTGAGTAAAAGGCAGTCATACCTCTGAAGGAGACTTCTCCCGCGGCGGCACCTCACCAATGATTTCCTGCGCGGGCCCTACCATGTTTTTCATTACCATCTGGGATTGTATCGCTTCCTGGAATAACAATAGTTAATGCGTATTAATGTGTGCACGTTAACAGAATCCATTGCTGGAACTGACAATTTTCTCTTTTGAATTCAAATGTCTTAATTTGCCAGAAATGTGAGTGTGGTATTAAATAAGATAACAAAACAGGTCTACACATTTTACTGGAAAACAGAATCAAATCAATGCAAATCTTTACAATTAAAAATAATAAATTATGTTAAACCAGTTGTTAAAATATAAATAAAGAACTCAAACAATTCGGTCAAAGAAACGGAACTCTTAAAGATTTCTTGACTCATTTTTCATGTATCTCTGTTTTGTTACCACCTCTCTTACTTTGGAATTGAAGACTAAGTTACCACTATCAAAAACAACTAGACTTACAATCCAAAACTAACCTTTAGAATAAAACGAGACATCAATATGAAAAATATGCAGGCGTGAAAGAGTAAGAGACAATATTTTGTGTCCATTAGGGCGTACTTGGATCTAAACTCAAATTTTGGCAATAAAAGTTACTATTTGGATCCATAATTTTTCATACATTTTGGTGGAAAAGAGTAGGAACTGAAGGTACTACGCGGCTTGCAAGTCTAGTCGTGTTTTGTCTAAGTTACGGAGCCTCGGATTAAGAACGTGGGCTGATCCGAGTTTGAGTGCCGTTCCATTCATATATACTTACTAGTGGACTCAACAGACGTTGTTCTGTCTTAAGTATTAATCTTCTTATTATATAAAAATTAATGCCACTTTTCGTTGTCATGGTATAACTCCGGAACGGGTGGACCGATTTCGCTAATTCTTTCTTTGTTGTGCTTATTAATGATAGGAGAAGGTTCTTATGAAATAAAAAAATGACATCCATTGCTGGGCATAGGACAACGTCTGTCGAGCCCACTAGTATGAATATCAAATTAGTATAACCTCCAGGGTGGCCTATGCCCAGCAGTGGATGTCACGAAATATAAACTATCCTATCTCTCAAATTGGACTAATTTACATATAAATACCAACTTTTGGGAATATCGGTAACCTTGGTGAAGAGTTCATTGGGAACAAACATCATGACACTGGATTTTTATATATTAGGGGTCTTACTAATAATGGTGGAATTGCTATTTCGAAGACACACAAAGCCTCAACTTAACTTGTCAATTGTATGTCAAATACGGAATAACCAGTTTAAGTAGACCTGTAATAACCGTTGTGTAAGTGACAACGCGTTTATTGGTAAGGGGGTAAGTATATATATATATAATATATATATTAAGATTCAAAGTACATACCTGTTCAAGTGAACGGAGCCGTGCAGCCCTCCAGGCGGCGCGTCGCGCGGCGCGCGTGGCCTCGTCCTCCGGCACGCCGCGCCGCCGAGACGACTTCGCCGACGGTCCCACGCCAACCGGGGACGATAAACTGACGATTTTTGAAAAATATTCTTAAATGGCGAATAAAACTCATGAGCTAATAGCGCTAGTATCGCTTGACTCAATACAGCCAGCTACTACATAATTTAGTACCTACATCTGCCGTTGCACAATGGAGAAATTTCAAACTCCAAAAATTTCTTATCTAGATGTCGCTGGTTGGTGTCCAGGGGGACTTCTGTCAGTTATATTTTAGTGCGTTTTTTTATTATTTGGGTGAGTTATATATACTTCAGGCACTTTTGTAACATGTAGACAAACAATTAAAAAAAATACGGACTGCTTGAAGTTAGTCGTTTAATGGACTTTTATCCCCCTACTACAGCTAGCGCCATTTGTCATAACTAAGAGAAACATCGGCCATGAAAATTCCCCATTGTATTTTTGTTTTCTTTCTTTTCTCCTTTTGCCTTACCTTTGTTATTTTTTCTGTTTGTTACATGTACAAAGTAGATATCGGTAAAGCTTTAAATAACTTTGTGCATTGTGTAAATTAACATATTTATTTTCATACTTAGATTTCATTTCTTATATTGGTTCATATGGATACAAAGCGATCTGCATTTCAGCGACGCGTTTTCTTCCCTATTGAGTCTTAAACGTTAAAGTAACATATCATCAGTGACGCACCTCTCAGACTGTGTTATAATTATATTGTCAAGTCTATTTGAACTTGACATAATCATCAAATTAACTTTTAAATGGGATAATTTCGACGCACTGTGGTGCTTCCTTATATCACTAATGACATAATTATTTTTGGGGAATCAAGATCTATCTAGGAAAATTCCGATTATTTGTGAATAAATCTAATGCAGCTAACATCTAATTGTCATCGTGGCGTAGTTTGAAAAATTAACGGTAACTTATGACTTATTTTATTGTTAGATAAAGAAGAAATTTTAAAACATACCCATGCCCATTCTCGTGCCTCTCCTCTTCCTCGGACTGCGAGCTGTCGTCGTTTGGTGACAGGTCGGTGTGCGACAGGGACGACATCTTCCTCTCCTCTTCTTGCTTCAATTTCTCCACCTCATCGGCGGATAGGAACGTAAATACCCTCTCTGTAATGGACAACAGGATTTGTTCAACATTTGTAATATCGCAAAGTTATTAAAATTTCTTCTGAATAATGGACTGAATTTTTCATAGTCGTACATCATCTTACTAGTAATTTTTATTTCTATTTTCGTCGATATTATTTTCAATAGTAGAATATTCTCAAGAATTTTTGGGTCTAGGTACAGTAATTACTCATATTACTCCTAAGTATTATTTTTCAATTCAAGTCTCGAGGCGTCACTTCCACACAAACATCTACTTGCAAATCATACTTGTATCTCACTTCTCTTTTGAAAACAAAAATATTACCTTGTTTAGACGATGGCTTGTGGCTTTCTTCCATGGCATTCTCGAAGAATTTTTTCTTATCGCTAACAGAAGCTTTTACGTAATTTCCAGAATGAGGTGGGGAAGCCTGAAATTATCAAGGTCATATTGTTAATATGTCCAAACTCGTACACAATAACAACACAACGACACATGAATGAGGATATAAGTATGAGTAAAAAGCGCAATACAAAATCCATGACAAAATAAAGCCCCTCTTCCAAGCGTTAGTACCGCGACATCCATGCAGTCAACTGTTAGAAACTTAAAAGATAAAAGAAATGCCAAATCATATCTCTATAACCATGCAAAATAATTGTAAATGCCTGTTAGTAACGATGGAGTTGTAGGGTCGGGGTGGTGGGTTTGTAATCCAGGATTGTATGATGGGGTCCTAACAACATCGTGTGGGGGTAATCGACGAACACAATCATAATAAGCGTATGTCGTGGGTTATGCCGTACGTGTGTGTTTACCTCGCCGATGGCGAAGGCTTTGATTTTGCTGGTCTTGCTTGCAACGACGGCGACCGGACCACTGCCGAGCTCCGCCGATGCGTCTAACGGCGTCGCCGTGACGTCACCGAAATGCACACGCCTCTCTGTTTGAACACTCTTGGAATTCTCGTCGTCAGCACTCACGTTAGCATTAATATCTCTATGCGGCGATGTTGATGATGATGTGTTAAGGCGCGTATAGTCAGTGTTGGTCGATGTCGTGACCGGGTGCGTTGTGTATGGGTTGTACGTACCGGCCACTGTGGTCAGCGCCGGGTACGGGTTTAACAAAGGATAAGTATTCGAATGAACCATGCTCGGCGACATGTTTCTTGGACTGTGAACATAGTACGGCGCGTCCTCAACATAAGTCTCATCGGGGTGCAAGTGACACGGAGACAGAGGGACGTGGGAGACGGAGGGAAGAGTCTTGTACTGAGCCTGGACTAATTCTAAAGGATCTTCTCTACTTGGACTGACGGATAATTCTCTAACATATTCCGTATCTATTACCGAATTGCGAGGGTTTCGCAGTATATGTTGGGACGGAACTTCCGCGGTTATATCGCGTGACGGATTCTCGAGGCTAGATTTTAATATGGGGTGGGACAAGTAGTTTACTGGAGGCGGCTGCTCGGCGTCGGGGGAGTTTGTCGACGAGGACTGCATGGTTGTTTCGGCTACGAAAGGCTCGGGCAGTTTCAGGTGTTCGGGTACTACGGTGATGGGCAACATGCCGTCGTCACTCCCACTAGAGATTGGACTTCTCGTATCGAAAAGGGGCGGAGGGGGGATAATGATGTCATCGGGACTAGCGCGCTCTCGCCTCGCTGTATCGATGGGATAGTTGATTAGTACCGGGCTAGTATACCCAACGCATGCGTGGTGGTTAGTGTCCGCGGAATGTACAGTAGGTTGGACTAAAACGTCATGCGTCCGGTGCGATGTCGCCGCTTCGCTCGGCTGTTCGTTCGTGATTTCAGTGGGGGGCTCTTGTGTGAAACTAACTCGCTTGGGTCGCGGCTTGGGTGGAACTTGTGGCCTTTGTTTGGGTGTGTGGGATGTCGGCGGGGGCGGAGCGCTGGGCGGGGTAGGCGGCGGCGGGGGCGGGGACGTCGGCTTCTTCAACTTCTGCTGCGGGACGACGCCCGCCGGGGACACCGGGGTCGCCGGCGTCGCCGGGCTCACGGGCGGCGTCGCGCTACTCGACTGTGTGGGAAACCGGAATCACAACTATATACAAGCCTACGCTGTCTCAACTAGCCATTACCTAGGTACAATTGAAGGAACGACTGTACATAATATTGATACACTGTCGAATTGATTTCCTACAAGAAATTTCAAAAGACATCTTACAGCTGAAAGGTTTAAAATAAATCTTCCAAAATAAATGAACTCCGGCGCAATTGAAACTACAGTGTTTCGGAAACTCTGTATTTCGACGCAATTTGGACAAAGTTTCTCTTTGTACATCATTATCTTATGTGTAGATGAAATTGACTACACAAATAGACAGTATACGAACACTGAACTTGGCTGAACAGGTATATACTATCATACATTTACATGGTTGGTACAAGACTATACAGTAAATACACATAGAAATGTGGAAAATATTGTTCTAATGCAAGTAGTCAATTACAGTAATGTATAAAAAATAAACAATTTCTGGAATGAATGAGTAAAGAATGGACAATTTTTTTTTGCCATTAATCCTCTGAGTTTAGAAGCGACTTTATCATCATAATACCAAATAATATAATAAACAAAGAAATATTTATAGAAGGCTTAGCTAAATGCACTGGCTTTCTGGCTGGGATACTCGAGAGAGTCACTTATGCTCATGATATCAAACAACTTTCCTCAAGGAACTCATGTCAAAAACGATAAAAATATTTCACCTCTGCATACAAACTGACGTTGTTACACAAAAAGGACTCAATCCACATTTTGCCCTAAAAATCTCTTCAGTTATACCGGGGTGCTAAGTTAAGACTGGATATGTCTTCATAAAAAAAAAACATTTACACAAAAAAGTTCACTACAATCTATTTTTTATGTACCCGGACTCAATCCACATGTATGGCGGGTCTACAGCGAGGAGGAGGTAATTTTGTTTTTATTTTTTGATGGTTCCTTGGGGAAAGAGTTTTGGAATCATATTCAGAGTAACTTTCTCGTGTTACGTCAACGTTTTTGATTTCTCCGTTTTATTACTGTAACTGATTACTAGCAAGATTGATAAATTACAATCACTAATGGTTTATCACACAGGTTTTTGGATACAAAATACATCAGAGTATTGGTAGTTACATTACAATACAGATATCAGGCGTTTTGGACTTATATTTATATTGGTACAGTGGGTACATATATTTATTTCATAAAGACACACAATAATAGTTATTATTTGTTAGACAAAGTCTAGCTTACTATGAATGAAAATAGATTAATATGATTTTCTATGTTACGATTACCAAACAATTTGTAGGCACCAATTTATAACATTTTGTATCCGGTTCCTACATTTTACCATCATTTTAACTGTCTATTCGACAGTGAGAGCTGCTTTAAAATAATAATCGATTTGACGATTAATTAATATGACGACGGCATCAAAATTATGAAAAGGCAGCGTATTATAACGTATAGCGCACCCTCAGAAAGATGGTGTGTTAATGTGAGAACAGTAAAATATAGGAACCAGTAGGTAATTAGTAAAGACAACACAGGGGGATATACATTTCTAACTACAATAGTAATATGTTATAATCACAAATGGAATCTCTCGCTAGAGTCCAGAATAAAATTCAACATGGCGGTATCAACAGTACAAACATTTAACACAGATAGGTATTTTATAATGTTAAGGGCTGATTTTTCAACTTGTCTAGAAAATCAATTTGTTGCTGTCCCCCCTGTTTAAAACAGAAGCGAAGACAATGGCAACATATCAAATCAATTTGAGAACTACGTATTCCATCCGACCATGAACAATGTTACATCAACGAGAGAGCTGGGCCTTTAGAGTGCTTGGTAAAGGGTGGTTCCAGGAACCATAAAGGAAGAAATAAAGAAATAAAAACGAGCCTCCCGCGTAAACTGTTTTATCAACGGGGATAAATTCCGAGCAGAATATGTGATGGATTATAGTTGGTATACTATACTACTGATATAATCTATCGTTTGAAAGATCAGCCCTTATAAATATGATTATCACTTACATAAAATGTTTTACTGGGGACATTTAACACTTTGAGGGACAATACACTTCCTACATCCATTGCTACTTATTTATTGGTATTTCCTAAAATAGGCAAAGCCAAAAAAGTACTTTTTCAAAATCGCCAACCTTTTACCTTATTCAATTAATATAAAGGCATGTCAGAATGTATCAAAGGATAGTATGTCCTTCAACGTGTTAAACACTTTACATGACTAGTTTATTGCTTATGGATTTGTTATGTATTAAGAAGAAATATATCTGATCTTAGCGCCAACAAAGATCGATTAACAACCTTTTTAAATGAAGATTTCTTTGTTGAAAAATATCTCTATACAATATTTCAGGACATAGTAAATAGAATTTATTATTTGTCTGTGTTTATCGACGGACCGTTTCGTTTGTAACAACAAGATTATATTAGTCAAAATGTAATACATAGATTGTTGGCGCTACTCTAATATCTTAAAGCTGAGCGCCCACAGAAAAAACTAATCGTTGCCAATAGGAAAAAAATCTAACACAAACTACAAAAAAAATTATAGATGTCGCTGTTTTCAATCCAACTCTCTGTCTTTTACTGAGATAAGATCTTCAAGCCACGGTAAAATAATATTCTGTATAAAAATGAATTGATGTTCGTTAGTCTCGCTAAAACTCGAGAACAGCTGGACCGATTTGGCAAATTTTGGTCTTGCATCACACGTGGAAATCCAGGGATGGTTTAAAAGGTGTATTTCTTCAAATACACGGGGTACAAATGCTACTTCCTATGGCAAAACAATTTGTAGAGACACCTAGTTAGAGAATATATATAATACTCCAAAAAATAATTTCCAACTTTCAATGTAACCTTGTACACTGGGTTGGGTGTGGGAAACCTCTATCAAGTTGTATATAGTGAGGTTACATTACTTAACATCAGGCAGGATGGTGGTCAAATGCTTGTTCATTGTGTTTAAAAAAAAAGATAAAATTCATGAGACATAAAGTTCCCAACATCTAACACTAGATAGAAGACGAGAATATGTTGACCCAAGACATTTCCAAACGATTAATTTTCATAATGTGCTCATTCAGCTTTAATAAGAAAATTTCAAATTATAACAAGTTTCAGTGAAACCAATATATGACGAACTATCTAGCTTACTTACTAACGATTACCCTTCTTTTTTTAAACATCCTTTGCTATAAATATTTACATAAATTCTCTCAAAAGTCATTAGCTTAAAGAGGGCCCCTCTCAAATCTGTAAGTAACTTTTATACTAAAATGAAAACGTTTGACATAGCATAATTAAGAAAGTCACGACATAGAACTAATACGCGTATTGATTGGCTGTTATCTCACGCTTAGTGCGACATAGCTTGTTTTAAACAAATTCCAGTGCGTCATAATTATAATGTCTTGTAATTTCTATGTTGAAGCTCATGCTAGGCGCGCTGGCTCGATATAGAGGTTTTTTTAAATCTCAATGCCACTTCATCAAGAATAATGATGGGATAATTAATATATTAAAACATTATTAAATAGTGATATTTCTAGGTATCAATAAGATACGTTAGAGCCTAGTTAAACTTTCTTTAATAAAACGTTTGATTAAATTTTCTTCACAGTTATATACTTCACATATATTTTGATGTTAAATTATTAAAAAAAAGACGCCGACAGAAACGGAATTCAAGCTAAGCTTTACATAATTTAGTAGGTAAAGTTGCTAACAGAGAGAGATGAGTCAAACGAAGAAAAGATGTATTTGGCCGAAAAATCTTTTTTAGATTTTCTGGTGATTTAAAGAAGCTTATCCTTGGATAGAAACAGTACGGTACGTAGTAGTAGTACCTTTGTAATAAACTAAATAAAAAGTTATGCTTTTCTTAATGTGACTGCTGAACAGGCCCCATATCATAAAGGTGTTTAACATTTACAAATGAATATCATACAAATCTTCAGGAGTCAGGGTGTATGGGATATTTTTACAATGTTATTGCACGTACCGACCGATACAAGCAAAATCGTTAATGATTTTTTAGATATATGGTCCCGAAACTAGGAAGTAATACTGCTTAGGGTATATAGGTACATAGGTATACTTAGGGCTTCTAAATATTGTTATCTATATTAAAAAACCGGATAAGCGCAAAAAAACTACATCATAATGATTAAATAAGTAATGATAAGTTTATGACAATGAAGCAACTTGCCATTCAATATAATATTTAAGATATTTTTATACAAATTTAATATAGCTTGGCAAAAAAGAGTAGAAATTATTTACGGCAACAATTTATATAAAATTCTGTCAATATTTTCAGTGTTGCCACTAGATTAATCCGAGAGACTTTTACCAAACTCTATATACATCAGCTCCCCTTTATATGCTGTACCTACATTATATACTCAAGTGAACAAATAAGCGGTTAATTATAGAAAAAATAACATAAAAAGTATAAGAATATCAAAAAAATAAAAAGGCAGTGTGCTTCATCGTAGACCACATCGCTGCTTAACATCAGGCAGGATGGTGGTCAGACAAAGTTTTTTTTTTAAAGTTAATTTATTGGATTTAGTTTGACAACTGCCACAAATATAAAATCACATAGAACTTTTTCAAATTATTTCTTCATTTTATTTTCATCATTTATTTCATCTTATTTGGATGACCGTCTATTTATGACTTGAGTAAATTATGTAAGTATAGTTATAATTCCCAATATATATGTTTATTTACATAATATAAACTGCTATACGTTTGGACAGAGTTTTTTTTTTGTGATTTACTATGTGTTCCGTTCTTTCTCCAGTGTTTTCTGCAATGGAGGTGATTCCACGGTCAGTAGAAATAATATTTTGTTATATTTTTTTTACATCCATTTACTTTATCGAAAGCATTCACAAGACTCTGCGGCTATAGGGGGTGTTCTTAAATAACAATTATCTATATCATTTCGTGTGTTTAGAACGGTACATATATAAAACATAAAAGCTAATAGGTAGGTAGGTTAGGAGACAAAATGCAATGCATAGATTTTCTAATATATGACAATATATTGTATAAATCATATAGTATACCAGTATACATGCAAAATAAAGGCCATATTACCCTATCATTCCTCTATAATGTAAAGTACTTGTCTATAACCATTGTTGAGTGAAAACGGGTGTTTATACAGGATGATACTAAAATACCCTAGAAAGCCGAAGGTCACTATTTCTTCACACGCTACAAGGTGACTTTTGTTCCGTATCAACGACCAGTAACGAAAAAAAAACAATTGAGCTCTTCTTACAAAAATATACAATCAGCTGACCTGATACTTGATATTTTGTATGAAAAGTTGAACATTAATTTTTGGACTTTGGTTATTGACACCCACCAAAAGTCACTATATAGGGTGTGTAGAAACAGTGGCTACCGCTTCCTATGGCATTTCCGCGTCAACTTGTATATTATACAACGTTAAATCAAAAACGTTGGCGAAACTAGAGAGATTCAATCAGCCCATGTTACCAAGCAACTTTCCCCAAGTAATCCTATGTTAAAAACGAAAAAGAAATCATCTCGAGATAATTACCTAGATTAGGTTGAAGAGGTTTTTTTCTCGTTTCCGACACAGGGTTCCTTGGGGAAAGTTGTTTGGTATCATGCTCTAAGTCACCTTCTCGAGGTTTGCTAACATTTTTAATTTGAAAATGTATTATTTGACGAAGAGCGATAGTGAAATTGGCCCCAAAAATATAATTTCTATACTACTGCACAGTACATAACATTTATACCAAAAGTTATAATTTATTCAATTAATCTATATAAATACATGTACATACGAACACATAATACACCATTTATTTTGGAAGATTGCTCGGATAATACTGAAAAATATCAGCATAACACATTTACTTAGTTAATCAAATAATCATGCATGCAAGCGATTCTACGATATGAAAATCAACGTAGGTGCATGCCGCCATAGCGAAAAATACTACTTAGATATTACCATATTAATACAAGTAATACGACGTGTAAAAGAACTCCGAGCAATGATCTTAGAAACGTTGTTGGGTACGTAAATATGAACAACTTTTACTATGGCCACAATGCGGGTAAACGAAAACATTTTTTTTTCATCTCAATACAAAATGTCATCTCCCAAACTCCTTGTATGGAGAGGAAAATATTTTTTTCCATTTCTCCGCATTGTCGTCAAAGAAAAATTTGTTCATATAGACGAACTTAACGACGTTTTCAAGACCATTGCTCGAGGTCTTTTTACACGCAGTATAACTACATTGTACAGCATCAAACAGTCGTTTCATCAAATCATGCTCAAAGGATTAGAAGCTTAAAAGTCAAAGGCATAATAGTCATTTTAATATACTTCTATCTTTTAAAGCTAATTATGCCAATACGTAAATAAATTACTCTAATATCTACTTATTTTCTCAAATATACTCATGCAACATATTAAAAACAAAATAAACTAGCAGTTTCATAAATACAGAATAGATTTCAAAATTTTACTTATTTCACTGATGTGGCCACCGATTTAATAAATAGATTTTTTCTAAAGAAAAATATTGTCCCAAATCGTGGCCACATCGAATCAATCGCATGCTCCTTATAAAAGTTAAAACATAGATTATGTAGCTTGAGTCCATTAAGGCGAAAGTCCTGTTGAAAACCTACCGACATTGGACTACATTTTGTATATAACGAGTATAAATTTGCCAGGGAGATATAGTTTAAGCGTCATATTTCGCCATGAAAACCATGGTTATGAATGTCTGATGTAGTATAGCAGATGTCATTGTCCCAAAACATAAACAATATTCTTCGTGTGAATATAGAAACAGCACTGTTATATATAACAAACAGCTATCTACTAGCTGTTTGTTACATAGTTACTAGCTATGACGTCTGACAAACTGGTTGTATCTCAAATATTTGTTATAAATGGACGTGCTTCAAATAGCCTAATTAAGGTTTTTTTTCATAGAGTACGACCCATAGGTGGTAAATTATTCGCTTTAAATATACTGAACTTCAATGAGATTAGACCCTCGAAATGAAAGCGTACTGGATCGTGTGGGAGTCTAGTCTAACCCCATGTATGAGTCGGTAAATTTATACCCGGTATAACACTCATATGGATTGTTGAAACTGGTATCTCATCTACGGTTTAACTTTTATTATAAGTTCTATAATTATAATTAGAATAGCTAGCATTAGCTGCTACTCCAATGCCTATAAAAACATTAGCAATATATATAAATTTTATATGACAACTATTTATATGGAACTGGTTTATGACATATCTTCATAAAATATATTTTTAACACAACTTAAAACAAAAAAAATGACACTTTCCTACAGAAATAATTGTCATAGCATTATTCGAGAGCTTATTTAGCGAACATTTAAGATTGAAGGATCTATATTATTATACATAATTGAAGTAAATCATACCTGAGGTTGCAGCGTGTGTTTGGACATGACGACTGTTGTAGTTTTGTGCTGCGCTTCGGGAGATGTCGGCGCGGGAGTGTCCAATGCTATACTCTCTACTGCGTGTACTATATCAAGTACCTGGTTGAAGAGGAAATATAATGAATCAATGAGTAAACGTAGCCTTTACAACACGTTACATATACGAATCTAACTCGACATTATTGAAAATGTACTTTGGACAGTGTCTTATTTTGGTACCGATATGCATTCATTGAACTCACGCCTGTCTTCCAAAGGGCTGGGCTAATCCCTATTTTTCACGGTCCTGAAATATCCTTCTCGACCCATCATCGGTCATAAATGCTCGCCGGATTCCAGTAGGTACATCAGTGGTAAAACTTACATGTTTGTATGAACGTTCAACGTTACAGCCAACTAGCGTTGTGCGCAGACGTATGCGTAGTTCTGATAAATACCGACAGAGGGCGCAAATTTTTTTCAATACCCTATCATCGCTAACGGATTTGGAAACGTTAGTTACGTTGGTTCACAGGGCATCATTCTAGCCCCATTTATACTCAATGCTATTAATGTTAATCTCTTTCGTAAATCTATTTGCATCAACCCTCTCTACAAACTGACCTTTTCAGGAGTAGACTTGCCACGCAACTCGGCGATCTGTTTCTCTTGTTCATACTCAACTAGATCCTGTTGGAAGGGTTGCTCCTGCTGTAAAATTTATAAACATTTTGATCAGTTAAATATTGCACTAATGGTATAGGAAACTGAGGAATTAACGGCGCTAGGCATCGAGTGGTCTTAAAACTGTACGGCTAATAAGTCAGGCTTGATAAGTTACGTATTCAATATATTTATTCCCTATCATGGTACAATTCGATGCTACAAAACTTGTAGAATAAGCATGTACCAATCAAGTTGTCATAGATCACTGGATTCTAGCGCTATTAGTTACAAAAACCAACACCATTATAGACATTAATATGAAAAGTAAAAAAAGTAGTTATTTAACGTAAATCACACAAGACCATTTTCGCCGTGTTAATATTTGTACTAGTGTGGCACCGTAGCACTAATTAGCATAATGTCGGCAACATATGGATACATCATCAGCGCATATTTGTCTACTGCTGGACATAGGCCTCTCCAATTGGCATACTGCTGATTCCAATGCATTAAAATGAATACTGTTACCGTCCGGTTTGATATAAATTCAGTTTCAATTGAGTCATCAAATACACGACTGAAATTTGGATGTTTTAAAATGTATAACACAATGTCCTCGACATAATATGTAGATCAATAAATCATAAAACAAAGTGCTGACAAGCAAAGGTGATTGCAGTCAAAATAAATTGCGACGTTGATAAAAAAATACCAAAGCAATAGTGTGACAAAATTACTAAACAATTAAATACAAACCAGTGTTGTCGGGGGCAACGACTCGTCCAGTAGGCTAGATGTTGAGTGCGACAGAGAACCACCGGTATCTGCCGTCCCGCTCTCGCTGCCCGTCTGTATAAAACACTCACACTTCTATCTCATTCTAGCAAAAAAAAAATAGTGTGGTAGCAAATGAAAGATAAATGTGATACGCATTGAAAGTGTAGGAATTCAAAGTGAGAAATAAAAATAGGATATGGTTGCAACACATTAATTTAATTTAAAGGTGCTTTGAGCTTTGGACAAAGGGCGATTAAAAATATAGTACTTTTTGGTACCAATTTTGCGTGCTAATAATGTGGGTATTTTGAACAAGTCAATATTTTTCGTTTTAATTTGTTCTAGTTTGAATTAACTTCAGTGGAACACTCATAACATTAACTGTCACTGTAAATTGCTTTAAAACGTGTGCACTGCAAATGTGCCAATCATAAAGAATCAAAAAACGTGTTAAAATTTTGTGCTGTGTTTGTAATTTTAAAGAAAAACTTTGATAAATAGGTATTACCTATGGATATATACGTACGCTTATGTCCATTTTGAACTTTATGTGACGACAAATAAATGCCAATAGTCTATATTCATTTCTTACGCAGGACGTTAATATTATTCATTCGTACAATATCAAATTTTGCACTTAGACATTGTACAAATTAATATTGAATAAGTTTTCGTTTCACAATCATGGTGCGGGGCCAAGTTTTGCACTAAAGTCAATAGAGTTCAATATGACACAGCAAGCAACTTATAATAATACTTACGGTATACTTATCGGGCCTGGTGTACCCTTGGCACACGACGAGATGTAGGGGCGCGTTGGTGGCCGAGCGAAGCGCGTTCACAGCTTCGTTGTGAGTGGCGCCCAACAGTGACACGCCGTTTACTTCCAGTAGACGCATGCCAACCTGGTACCGGCACAATAAATACATACATAAACCAATAGACGGAATTCCTAGTAGGATAATAATAATAATAATAACAACTATTGATATAGACAAGAGCGTCTGTGGTCCAGTTGGTCGGATACTTGACTTGTAACCGGGAGGTCGCGGGTTCGAGTCCGGTAATTGGACGTGTACCAATGGGACTCTTTTTCAGAGCCTATGTACGTCAACATCGTGATGCACAAGGTGTGTGAACCCTATAACGGCGATGGGCTCACCCCGTTGGGTTAAATACGCTTGGTGAAACGTGGGCATTTGCTTTAGCAAGTGCCTCTGCCTACCCCGCTTTGGGATTAAAAGGCGTGAAGTGCATGATTTAGACAATATTCCTTATACAGATTTATGAATAGCTTAAAGAACTAGATATTTTATAATAATATTATATTGTAAATGTACTGCTGCGCCCGAACTAGTGGTTAACCTGTATCTCGGGCACATTGTTTTCTTTAATAAATAAATAATTACTCTTGCGTGCAAGGGTATTGTAAAATACATTTTAATTTGTCCCTCAGTCGCCATCCCCCGCACAAACCCCCACGACGCGGAAAGTGGGGCTGGTGTGCCCCACTTTATTATTTTTCATTACGAATGTTACTTATTGCCTAATCCTAAATATGACAGGCGAGCCTTACATCTCATACAAAAACATGTGACATACCTTGAGCCGTCCATCCCTCCTGGCGGCGCCACCGCTGTTAATCTTCGATATGAACACGCCTTCATCGTTCGCATCGTTGGGATTGCCCCGTTGACCGTTCAGTCCGCCCTTGATGTGCATACCCAACTTCTCGCCGTCTTGCTTTATAATCGTGAGATCCTGACGGAAAAATCAAGTACTGTTTTAGTATATTGAGGTATCGATCGAGTTGTAATAGGTAGGAGAACTTGTGAACTAATGGCGCTAGTTTAGCATGACCTAAAAACGTACAATTGGAATACGATTGTAACTACAAGTTCATTTCATAGACTGCCTCGCTTTCATTGGTTTATGCCCATATTAAGCGTAAGAAGCGCCATCTACCTATCAACTTCGCGTTTGCCTATAGTGGTCAGGGCACCAAAAACTAGCCTACGGCTTAATACTGTAATGATGAGTCGAGGTATATATTGTGTGCTAGGTGTTAAATAGGTGTTCAATATTCGCATAATTAGAACGAAAAGGACCCGATACGAAACATGCCGATTTTGTAATTTAAGTTATGTATCTTTTATGTTAAGGTTCAATTTCATAAAATGACACATTTTGTTTTGTGTCACTTTTGTTCTAACTGTGCGAATATGTAACTATTTAAAATTATATTTCAAATTATATCAGTCTCTGTCTAGTGTCGGACGAGTATCTCTATAATTATCAAATAGTTTTTAGCTTTAAATTGCTGAACGCTTTTCACTACACTAAGAGGCTATGTTTTGTATACATATAACTAATGTCTATTCCTGAAATATGCGTTCCCAGTTTAATGGCGATCCTTCGCCAAGCACTGAGTGAACTGAAGGGTGATGATTTTCATGTAACGTACGTACTCTAAAACGTGTAGTACGTTTTAAGTACGAATCGTTATGATTTACCTTCATAGTACTTTTGTAATCTAAGATTACTTTACATTGTCAAAGAGTCTTAAATGCATAAAATAAATAAGATAATGTATGAAACATTATACCCATACTTGCGTTTCTTCACGTACTTGCGACAAAACAACAACAATTTATAATAAAGGCACCATACTATAATATCACAACATTTAGACCAATTTAATATAAAAATAATACACGACAACCATGCTAGGCGCAGTCGCATGCAACAACATTTTCCTATGACAAATAAAATTAAAACGAAATAAAATTTCATTGGTAATAATCACTATAACCAACAAAACACTAAGGATACGAATTGGGCATTTAGTTGTAAAATAATAATTGAAATATCACATGTGAGAGGATTAACACACTGATATTGTGAAGAATATTGAATAAGTATATCAATCACACTGGAAGAATATTGGAATGTGAAAATCCATAGGAAAACAGCGTAACAGAAAACATCTAAGAAATCTGGGGGGAGGGGGGACGCTAAAAATGTGGCGGGAATGTGCCGTTTTATACGAAACGCCTGATGTTTGTCCCAATTAAGTCTTACCGATTAATTATATGATAGCATTGAAATAAGAATGATTTCCTCAACAGGCGATTCAATGCTTTTTATCTTGGACTCCGCATATAATGCAAGCATCAGGCCCTTAGCATCAATACAGCACTTATCCCACCAACAAAAAAAAAACTGGAACGGACGTCAAATGATCTAGCACGGGTTCGTGGCACAGGGGAGCTTTATAAGAAAATAATAAACACACAGACTTTTGACGGCCAACAGATGGCGCTTTAGAAAACTTACAGTTGTCTGTACAACTTCAACGTGAACGACACCCTGCGTGTACGCAGATGCGGAGGCGTGACGTGCGGAAACAAATTGTAAAGGTTCTTTTTATTGCTAGCTTACGTCGACACTACATCATAGGTATGAACGTGTTATTCATGAATGAAAGATTAGATTAAACAGAAAACAATGTAGCTTTGTACCTTGAACATAAGTTTTTAAGACATACATAACTGAGTGTAAAAGGACCCCAAGCAATGGTCTTAGTAACGTTGTTGAACTCTTCAATACGAACAAGTTTTAATATGGCTAGAATGCGGGGAAATTAAAAAACAATTTTTCATCCCCATACAAAAAGTCAAAATCTCTTGAGGCAAAAAAAAACTATTTTGTACGGAGATGAACATTTTTTCTCATTTTGCCGCACTGTCGCCATAGTAAAAGTTGTTCATATTGACGACCCTAATAACGTTGCTAAGACCATTGCTCGGAGTCCTTTTACACCCGGTATATTTTAAATTATGTTTTAAAGAAACGCGCACCGACTATATTATATTAAAAGTTTATACACGGTTATTAACTGTGTCGAAATGTGGAGCATACAACGAAGGTAAGAATAGCTTATCTTTCATTGATTTCACACTCTAATATTCAGTATAAACTTTTAATACAATTTATTCTAATCCAAATAACTATTTTCCGTTATTTACGAAGCTTTATAATACCGATTACTGCAAACATGCATTGTTTACAAAAATATCGTGGAATCCTCAACAATATGACAGTGGTGATGTAGCACATAATATTCTGCTCGTAGCGAAGCGATACTTCATCTATTTTACATATTAATAAAAGCCTGACTTATTATAACTGAAACGGCCTAAGAAAATAATTACTCATTTTAATCTTAAAATCTACTATCGTCATGCTTGATACAGATACATAATCGGTACATATAGGTACTATATAAACATGAAGATGTATAAACATTACGGTTAGTACATCAAATCATCAATTCCTCGTCGATAAATACACCTAGTACATACATAATATGAATTAGGGCTGACTCCAAAAAATAATTCAAGGCCACGGCGTACCTTATCCTTACGCCCTTTTCACATTCATTAATCCGAAGCAAATAACATGACTATACATATTGATTTAAAGACTATCGGTCAATTTAGATATTGATTTTTGATTTTCGCATTCCTGGTTGATGAGATTCCTTATTGCAAAACAAATATTGGTCAATAACATCAAATCCTACTTTCACACGTTGAACAAAAAAAATATATATTTTACCTCGCCAGAAAAGTACAAAACCTAAATATCACAAATAGGTACTGGCCGACAACATTGCAACCTATTTTCACTGGCCGAAAGAAAAATAAACCTGGCAATACAAACAGAAGTTTAAAATTGGAACACTCGATCGTTTACCTGGAAGCCGGGCGGCATAGGGTCGTGACGGACGCTTAGAGTGAGGGTGGGTCCCGGTTGCAGTAGTAGCTGTACCGCGTCTCGGTGTGTGGCTCCTGTCAACTCGTTGCCATTGACTCGGACAAGACGGTCGCCCATACGAAGCTTGCCGCTTCGGGCCGCGACGCCGCCGGGAACGATCTGTTTTTGTGTTTTTATCGTCGTTGTTTATTCAAATCTTTATTTTGCCACGAGTATCGTCGTTGGATAGCTAGTGGAAAGATTAACGTTTCCAAATGTTTTGTCCACCTCAAAAGGAATTTTCGATGCGACTATAAATATGAACGACGACGCCGATGAAAAATGTAATGTATTTACTAAATGGCTTCGGAATACTCGTAGCACTATAAGTTTTTATTTAACATAATGACATGGATGTACATACATTTATTATTACATAGGACTGAACGTATCGGGATAAAATACAGTGTATGTGCTATTCTGATGTATAAACAACATCGTGGTAAGTTTTTAAACTACATTATTGAAATCCGGTCAGTAACTATTGCGTGAAAAAGTAACAAACATTCATACATCATATTTTAGTCATCCCCTTACCCCGTGTTGACCTGTGATGTAATTAGAATACAACAGTTGCCTTTCTTCCTGGCATGTCGTAGGAGCCGACCATGGGATGTGTAGATTTAGGTCACCCGCGATAAAGCCCATAATGACACTCTTAACTTTTTATTATGCTAAATGTGCCCGAAGAGCCTTTGTGATGGTAAGGTTCTGTCCATCCCTTTCTGGGGATTACGTACGTGAGTGTATGATATTTTTATTTATTGTATGAATATTTTACTCACATGCGATATAAATATACCGGGATCTTTCCCTCCAAATGGCACACAGGAATGGTCTGTGCCACCAATGATGCTGAACCCGAGCGAACCACCCTCTTTCACCAATATTACGTCCTGGAACAAAGGAAATAAACTCTATACATATTTTTTCACTATTTATGTACATAGTAATTAATTACTTAAAATATAGTAACTGTACCTTGACCTATTAAAGGAATCTTCCTTCGAACGGAACAACGATAAAATAGTAGACAACTAAAACAAATAAAAAAACTAACTAAAACAAGGCGCACCGTTAGAACGGTTACGTACTACGTCCGTTCTGAAAGAGATCAGAATTCGTGAAAAAAGAAGTTCGTCAAAAGGACAAAAAAAAACATCAGACAGGTGGTTAAAAGCTTGTTCAGTTCATTAAAAAAAAGCTAGGGCCGAAATCGGATATCGCACCACATTCTATTAAAACCGATGATAACAGGTGGTATCGCCTTGCGTCATTTTACGCAGTCAAAACAAAGAAACAGAAATTATCGGATGACGGAGATACATCGGATGACAGAAATCGATTCCAGAGCGTAACCGAAATAGTTATAGGTACAGCTAATCAGGACCGTATTTTTACGGATTCGGGTCGGACGGGATAGGCGGTTAAACTTGAATTGAATGAGGCGCAAAACTACACTGTGATAATAAATCATGATAAATAACTATGCTAAATTCCAGTGGCGTGCACTGGATTTCACAACAAGGTAAGTATTCTCCAAGGATTGACACCTATGTATAGATAACTTGTTTTTACGAAATATAGGTACCTAACCTACCTATCTACTCACCCACAAAACACAGGACCTTCGATAGCCTATGTCGTGAGTACAACAAAAAAGGATCTAGCAATAACTCTATTATTAGGTCGGGTAACCAAAATACTAAGGTAGGCAGTGTCTTTTAGCCTATATGGTGTGCACGCCACTGCTAAATTCTGCCAATCTTCTGAAAACTCTTTTTCGTGCATTACATGCGGTGCCTACCCGCCCACATAGTAGCACTAAACTGTCTCCGAAGAACAAACAATGCTCGGCGAATTTCGCCTCGACACGAGGCATCCTCAAGCATGTTGACCTAGTGACGACTGCGTTTTGAGGTTGAGCAGAGCAATCGTTTTATAAGTTTCCTGAGTGGTTCGCAATGAAGCATAGTTAAGAACATTAATAATATCACAATGAATTGCCGCAAGTTGCGTTTTTAGCACCGTCGTCGAATAGAATACATGTGTCACCACCCCAGCCCAACTTTTCCCGTCATGGGGGTCGTAAGAGACGACCGAGGGAGCTCTCCAGAGAACGGGCAGCAGCGCTCTCTGTGAGTTAAACCACAACACCACTGCGATCGCCAACCCGCCTGCCAAGCGTGGCGATTACTGGCATTTCACCCCAAATGACGGATCTCATTGGGGGAGGCCCGCGTCCAGCAGTGGACGTTATGTGGCTGATTATGATGAAGAATAAACAATGCTCGGCGCATTTCGCCTCGACACGGGGCAACCTCAAGCATGTTGACCTAGTGACGACTGTGTATCGAGCTTGAGCAGAGCAATCGTTTTTTAAGTATCCTGAGTAGTTCGCAATGAAGAATAATAAAGCAACATTAATAATATCACAATGAATTGCCGCAACATGCGTTTCATTAAATTCAAGTTTAACTGTGGGCTTATCTCGCTACGAGTTTAAAGTATGTGGGTGCCTTTTTTGTTTAACAATTTTATCGTTTTACCGTACGCTGTATTATACAAATGCACGAAAAGTGCTCCAGAAGCGTGATCTACTTGCTAGAGACAAGCTAGAAGTATCTCTATACATTGCTAAACATGGGTTTATATAAGTGAGTAAAATTTGTTTGAATCGTCGCACGAAGGTACATTTTGTTATGGCAGAGACGTAGTTTTCGACCTTGCCTTGTGACGCGAGTGTGCTGCATATACACAGTTGGATGTGATGTGGCGGTGATGGGGGGGGGTGAGAGAACTCGACGGGCATTCTAGCTGAACAGTCGCTGGCTAACCATCATAATGTTTGTTTAGACGCACATAATATTAACGTCTATTGACAATTAAAATATCATAACCACATACATTTAGTGAAAACTGTGTGTGAAGCAACAGGACATTCGGTGATCATTTTACAAAAATAAATATAATAATATTGCAGTGTCTTCTGTAGCACATTTTAAAAATCTAAGATTAATTTGCAACCATTTATATAATGTGTGCAGTAATGACCGTGAAGAAGCGGTGTACCTAACATAATAAATAAAGATATTGAGTACAATTAGTTTCAGATCTCTGGGTTTACTCACTATTTTGCTCTACTTTGTAATTAGCGTACATGATCTAGGCTCATAATGAAGTATAATGCTATCTATGTATGGACATACATAGATAGCATGACGCAAACATGGGATTATATAAGTGTTTCACGATTCATTCCTACGTCACTTGGTATTTCCAATATACGTTTGTAATGTACTTAACAGCACCTAAATTGAATATTGAAGTCGTCGTTTCTAAACTAATCCTAAACACATAAATCAACAGAACTTATGCTATAATTAATAATTAGTAAGTACTTGCACTGGCTGAAAACAGAAACAACAAACACGGTACAAGTCAATAAAAAAAGTAAAAGTATCAATCAATCGGTTCTTACTTCGATGATGAGCGGCTGCACGAGTTGGTTGTCGGTGATGCGCGTGACCGTGGTCTCTGTGAAGGTGGACTTTGTGATGGTCTCCGTGACGCGTCCGGGCGCCGGCGGGGCGGGCGCGGCCAGCGCGGCGGGGGCGGGCGGGGCGCCCCTCTCCACCGTGACGCGCACCCCCGCCCCCGCACCCGCACCCGCCCCCGGCCCCGCGCTCGCCCGCTGCCCGCCCGGGAGGAAGTGCGCCGGTATCATCGCTTGGAACTCCTCGCTGGTCATCGGCCTCGACGGCTGCCGCGCAACCATGTTCAACACGTTCACATCATTATTGTCGGTCAAACGTTTTTTTTTAACACGTGATGACGTTCACACGTTCATCGGACGCGATGTGATGTATATATCACTGCGGTGTGTGGACAGTTCTCGAGATACTTTGCTTGCCTTCGGAGCAGTTACTAGGATACTTAATGACGTTATTTTGTTTGTGAACGCCCTTTATTACTTGTGTCAAGTAATAAATAACAGTTCGCATTCAAAATATCGTATTAAAATGTACATAGTAAACATCTCCGTCGGCTGATTTTTGTACAAAATGAATAAGTGAAAAATCATTGGCGTCTCAAAAACAAAACACCAAACCAAAACCAACTTAAAAAAAAACCAGAGCAAATTAATTTAAAAAATTAAAACCCAAAACAATAAAAAATAAATCGAAAACTGTTATGAACGCCATCTCCCCGATGACGTCAGAAAGCTGAGCTCGTGCCTTGAGACGTCATGGGGTTCGACGGCGTTCTCGTTGCTGTATGTATGTGCGGTATGTATGCGACAAGCGTAATGTGTGAAGCTGGCGATGTGAACGTGTCAAACAGCCCGCCACCGTGTTATTTGGTTAGTTGGGTGTTAGGGAGGTCAGGTTACAATGGTTGGCCTACCTGGATGTCGTCGAACACGTCGTCGGTGGAGCCGTGCATGTTGCTCAGTGTAGGTGGCGCTGTACTCGTACTGTTCACCGATTGCTTTGCCTGAGGGACATTGAGAAAAACAAATGTTATCGGTCAATAAATCATAGTACCTGGAGGACCGAGCTTCGCTCGAAGTAAAAAAATCGATTATTTTCCTTCGATTTTTTCATAACCCCATCTCTAGTTACTTCAAAACCAAAACGTCCCCCGCACCATCCTACGTATAGCATAGTATTACTACTCGGCAATAGATGTCAGTAAGAGTCGTATTAACAATTTGAGCAATTTTTCATGCCCGAAAACACGGTTGGAAAGATGTTTTCTAAAAATTAAACCTAGCTAGATCGATTTATCGCCCCCAAATCCCTCTACATACCAAATTTCATGAAAATCGGTGCAGCCGTTTCCGAGATTCCAATTATATATATATATAATATATATATATATATATACATAAGAATTGCTCGTTTAAAGATAAAGATGAAGGAATGATTGAAGAACTTCTTTCTTGGGAGGGTTTCTCCCATTAAATATCTATCAATTTAACGTGTCTTTAAGTTCTAAAGCTGCCTTTGTAGTTTTATGTATTATTTGAAATAAAAAAATATGTTAATATTTTGCCAATAAAATGTATAAGAGAATGACGACGATTTTTACTCAAGTATATCCTTCATTATTTTCTCATTAAATAAGTCTATACGTTATTCAATTACACATACTTAACTAATAAAGTCGCTAGAACGAACTGGTAATTAATTACATGTCCCATTATTTTTACATTCGACCAGTTAGTACTTTTTGTAGTTTCATTATTTTGAATAACAAACTAGAATAAAAAAAAATATAAACATGTCAAAAATACTTTTATCACATTAACTTAACTTATCTTTAAACCCCGAACCATCAGACATTCACAATAGATCCACACAGACACAATAAGAAAATACCTCAACCAATAGGGAAAGTCGTGTGCTTTGTTTCTTTCGTATCGAGTTGTGACAGGTAGTGTGAAACGGTCTATTGTCATTGTCCAAACATGTCATTTAAGATCATTTACGAAGATATTGTACGTTACAAATATTATTATGCTAACCATCGATTCAAAATCTTATAACCGCGTTCATAAAATACCAAATACATAATGTAATAAAATACGAAAAGCAAAACATGGATCAATCATTTCTTGTCTATCAATTTACGACTGCTAATGTCCATCAATCAATCAGTAATTTACCAACTGTCAATATCAACAATGACGTGATCATAGACCGTTTACCTGTCCGTTCTGTTGGCTCAACCTCCTCGGGGCGGGTTGAGGCGGCACAATGCCATTAACAGTGGTGTTATTTAATGGTGCGTTCACACGAGGCAAGGTGTTCGGGTTGTTAGTGGCGGCCGTGGGCGTCGGCGGTGACGTCACGTGATTCGCCGCCTTAGACGGCAGCGTGTGCGAATGTAAGATAGAGGACGGTTTTGGGCTCACTGGCTCCTCGGACGTTGAGAGGCGAGCTTGGACGGGTTGGCCTGTAAAAGAAATCAAATACATTTATTTCTGCACATGTATTGTTACGAACCTGACTAGGACTGATTTAAAATTCAGGTTTGAGGTGACCTAAAGGTTATGCAGGAAGCATATAGGATTTATTGGACGCTGATTACCAAGTGCTTTGCCATATAATTGGCGATGCTTGTTATCGTGGCAGCACCATCATTGACATTAGAGTTACTGTGTCAATATGACTGAAATGATTTCAATCCTATTGACACAGCGAATCAAACGGACGACCGGCGACAATTCCACTTATTTCGATTATCTCATAAGGTTACAAGTAAAGTAAGACCTATGTTGAGTATACTCATAGTAGCGTTTCAATAGTTACTGAACAAATAAAATATAGGGCAAATATTTTTTTCGCCGAAAATAAGTATTTCTTACGGTTTTACTTTTTTAAAGTGCCTGTCTGTGGTCCAGTTGGTCGCATACTTGACTTGTAACCGGAAGGTCCCGGGTTCGAGTCCGGCTACTAGACGTGTACCAATGGGACTCTTTTTCAGAGCCTATGTACGGAACGCAACGCTCGTACGGTGAAGGACAACATCGTGATGAAACCCGCACATCACAAGGTGTGTGAACCCTATAACGGCGATGGGCCTACCCCCTGTCACGTTGGGTTAAATACGCTTGGTGAACCGTGGGTACTTGTTTTAGCAAGTGCCTCTGCCTACCCCTCTTTGGGATTAAAGGCGTGAAGTGTATTTTTTTTTAATTTTTAAAGAAAATCAAAGTGTTTTTTTTTATTTTGTCAATATTTGACATCCGAATTCATGCCACTTACGATATCAGTCGTTGTAACATTAACCTTTTGATCGCCAGAAGATTAATTTCATTTTCACGATTTTGAATTCTGCTCCCATAGTCATAAACTTCAAAATCACTCGTGGAAAGTTTAACTGAAGATAGTAAGGGTGAATAATTACCGCGCTCGTCGAGGTCCCTTTGCAGTACGAGTCGCACGAAGCGCTCGTGTCCCGACAGCAGAGCGACGGCCGCGTCGTGGCGCGCGTTCGACACGTCCACGCCGTTTATCTGAATATACACACGAGAAAAAGTTAACTTTCAGTTAGGTACTATGAAGATTTGTTAAACGAAAGGAAGATTGGCTAATCAACCCTCACAATAATAATGAATGTGATAAATTTGATTACATTTTAAGAAATTTGCAATTTTTTCAAATTTAACTACCTATGTCGGTAATATAAATATCTGTTTTGGGAATTTCAGTACTTTCCTCATGTTTCCGATAGAATGGCTTTAATTGTGTGGGCTAAGTTAACCAATTAATCCCAAATACATACAGTCATGATCAAAAAATGATGCTCCACCATCTTCATTGGTGGAGTTGTTCCTATTGACGAGCCCAACAACGTTTGACCTAAGACCATTGCTTGGGGTCTTTTTACACTCTATATGTAGTAATCCTACTAATATTATAAATGCGAAAGTTTGGATGGATGTCTGGATGGATGTTTGTCCTTCTTTCACACAGAAAGTACTGGACAGATTTTGATGAAACTTGGCAATATTGCAGCTTATAAACTAGAATAACATATAGGCTATAAAGTATATTGGCAAAACAACGTTTACCGGCTCAGTTAGCACAGGTATAAACAAAGCACTTATGACCAGGAAACTCGTCACAAGATCGTTGTCGTATCGTATCGTATCGTATGGTAGGAGTGTGTGACTCACGGAGACGATCCTGTCGCCGAGCATCATCTTGCCGTCCTTGCTGGCGGCGCCGTGCGGGGAGACGCGCGACACGTAGACGGCGTCGCTGTCGGCGCGGTACGGCGGCGACCCCAGCCCGCCCGCGATGCTGAACCCGAGCCCGGCGCCGTCGCGTATCAGGGTCGTGTGCACTAGTACTTTTTGGACGTACTCTGGAAATTAAAAAAAAAATTGTAGAATATTTGTCTTTTCCCGGAAAACGGTTGTTCTGCTGGTATTTGTGTGCACAGAACAACACCTAATAATTCCTTTCGCATTTCAGAGGTTTTATACGCCGTGTATTGAAAGTAATTCAGCTGAATTACTGCTGGCTACCAGCTGGTAAAGGGTATGAAACATTGTTGTGGCGTGATTCTTTTTGAGAATTTTTTGGAGTTTATTCGGTAAATTGACAAGGTTAATGTATCAGCGCTCCACACAAAAACAGTATACAGTACAGAGACAACCTAGTGAGTATTACAATTGTATATAAAAAAAATAAACTTCACGCCTTTTAATCCCAAAGCGGGGTAGGCAGAGGCACTTGCTTAATAAGCAAATGCCCACGGTTTACCAAGCAAGTGTATAATACGTCCTAATCAATATATAAAAACAAATTCTACCACTAACTTTAAACTTAAAGAGTGTTAAGGCCATTTCACTCTGTTCAGCTTTTGGAGTAGTATCTCCCTCGTTTCACATGTCACTACATGTATGTTGTCAGTTTAAAGAATAAGAAAAATAACTCACTAGGCGGCACATAAGCCGGCGTCACAGTGGGCGACGGTGTAGCTTGGGTCCTCTGACTATCGACGGGAGAAGGACTGAAGCTGACAGTATGCTGGTTGTTCACTACCGCCACGACAGGCACACCTGGAGTGTCCTTGGGCAGTGGATCAACGTCCTGGGCGTATTGGTTGCCGATGATCAGTGGTTTCTTGTGGACGCCGCGGCCGGATGGTATCTGGAGAGTAGAGGATTGTGTTATAGTTTAATTAGCAGATTAATGCTTTGCCTCAGGGTGAACCTAAGGGCGGGCTTCACTTTGTAACATCAATCCCGCCTATGTCAAATATCAATGCCGCTTTGGGATAAAAAGGCGTTTATTTATTTTAAAATGGTTAATTCCATAAACCACCGACGATTATTAATAATAGGGAATTATCCATGACGATTATTTGACTATTAATTGTTCAAACGAAAGTATCAGTAGATTCATATTTCTGTCATTAATGACAAATACCATACCGAAATATGTCATTAATGAATACATTTAATGTTTAAGGGTCCATACCATATTATGTGAATCTTAGAACAGTGCTGACACATTAAACTTCAACATGTGACAATGTACGTGGAGCTAAAGAAGTACGATTTGTTAATTGATTGACACTAAACAGTTAATTACAAACTAACAAAGTTAATTTGACAGATTGCCTTCTAACAAGAAGAAGCGCCATCTACATTGGACTTTCGCATTTTCTTTCCTACTAAGATGTTATTGCTGCACAAAATCTTTGGAGAAATAATGTCTCCTAGGTCACTTCTGGCAGATGAGCTAAGACGTTAGATGTTATTTAAATATAATTTACCTGTCCGTTTTCTATAGTTGATATGGTTTCCGCTGCGCTGGATACGGAGTGGTGGCTGAGTTCACTTGCTGCTCTGCTGTGAGTTCTGAAAAAATGGACAGAACTAGGTTTCAGAGTTTTAAATTAATTAACAAATGTTAAGCAATTGTTTAAGATATTTAAGAAAACCACATTTTGTGGTCCAAAGCGAGATTAACTCTTCTTCCATTAGCTCTAGAATAATTTGATTATAACATTGGACACTTTACTCCTTTGAGATATGTGTCTTATTTCTTTCTGACATACCTAAGTACAGGACTTTAATTAGATCGGAACTAAATATTCATTTATCATCATGTCAGTTCACCGACATCCACTGCTGGACATAGGCCCAAGGCGCCGCGCCTAAACTAAATCATTAATACATTTATTTCCTTACAAACAAAAAAAAAAACAAGTTTGGTAAAAAGGCCGCAATAATTTAATTTAGATGTTGATCGTTTATCATTATATTATATTCCAGTAAAATGTCATAGTAAGAGTATAAGAACATCATTATGTCAGCTCACTGTCGTCCACTGCTGGACATAGGCCTCCCTAAGGGCGCGCAACGATTTTTGTCCAGAGTTGTTATACCTAGGCACTTTTAGCTAATATAATATACCACTTTATGAAAGCTCAAGTGTAGATGAATGAATTCTTTACGCGCTTGATTTTTTTCTTGTGTTAAGTCTGTCATAGGTATTACACACAACAAAACCACATGACAACGTCCGCCATCTTAACAAGATCACAAATATACATAGTAGGACCACTTACCTAGTAGAGTTAGGTGTATCCCTAGTGACAACCAGTGTGAGCACCGCACCGCTGGCCTTCAGCACCTCGACTGCGTAATAGTGGTCCACTTCCACCACCGACGTTCCGTTCACTGACAGCACCTTGTCTCCCACCTGAAAAGAAGAGTTGAAGAATCAGTATCAAGTGGTTATTCTATTGCCTAACGTATATATCTTACTTTGTTTATTGGAAGACTAATGGACGCCCTGCGAATTTCATTTCAGTTGTTCACACAGACTTGTCATCGACACTTACCACATAAATTGTTTCGTTACCTAACAACTCTCTTATGCCATTTTATAACGATTAATCCTATTCCCGTAGGAATTTCGGGAGAAAATATACCCTATGTACACATACCTACGTACACTTCGTATTTTTTTTCCTATTTACGCCTTTTAATCCCGAAGCGGCAGAGGCACTTGCTAAAACTAATGCCCACGGTTCACAAAGCGTATTTAACCCTTAGTGGTGTGTAAGCTATATTGCTGTAAAGCTTCATTAAAATCCGTTTTGTAGTTTTTCCAGGAAAGAGCAACAAACCTCCAGACATATGTACATAAGTGTTGCGTCCAGTATTATTATTTTAATTTAAACTCTATGGCCAAATGGCCGCGTAATCTATGCCATACGAACATGTGTGTTACCTACGTATTTCCGGCCGTTATAATATAGCGACAACCTACCCACATGACTATACAGTATAACGTATACACTTTACTTTATCTCCGATCATTGTAGCAACCACCATATTTGTAACACTCTATGCGATTGTACTGAAAGAATACAGCACCTATTCAAGAAACAGCCATTTTATTTATACTGCGAGCAATCGCCCACATCAACCCTGTTCCGGTCTTCCTGATCTTCATTTGCCGCGAGCTACCAGCGACTTCATCGGGGCCTGAGCAGGACCGCAACATTACAATAAGTCTATTTATAATAAGCTTTTAACCGTTATTGTCTTATATAACAGACACATCATACCAGTAATTTTGAAGTATATGGTATTCAGAATATAATTCAAAATCACGAAAATAAAGTGTATCATTTGGCAGTGAAAAGGTATCCTATTAACCTTTCAGATGTTATCATGTTACGTAGCAATATGGCTTCTGTTTACGAGTAGTAAAGGAACAAGTCTATAAATTAATTAACAGTTTATCGTAGGTATAAAACTAGCCATTACTGCGGCGGTTTTACCCAATGTTTAACACGTTCCCGTGTGAACTTTAGGATAAATTTGCCTATGTTATTCTGAGGAAAGAGTAACTAGGTAATATCTATACAGACATGACAATTTCGCGTTTATAATGTTAGTAGGATAAAATCCTACTCATATTCTAATCCATTGAATGACAGGATAAGGAATAGTGTGATAAGGGAAAGTTGCGGTTTGAAGGAAGACGTAGTGACCAAGATCGAAAAGGGCATGCTGCGGTGGTTTGGGCATATGGAGAGAATGGATGAAAGTCGATTGGCGAAAGAGATTTATATGGGTGATGTAATGGGGCGGGTGAGTAGAGGTCGCCCCAGAAGGACATATAAAGACCAGATTGGTGATGTCCTGACCGAAGGTGGCGTGAAAAGTACTCGAAACCGGAGGTCGTGTATGAAAAGATGTATGACTGTAGATGAAGCGAAAGGGGTATGTCAGGATCGTGACAAATGGAGATCTGTAGTCTCTGCCTACCCCTCTGGGAGACAGGCGTGAAGTGTATGTCTAGGATAAAATCCGTTGATGTAGTGGTCAGCATGTCTGCCTTTATTCCATAGGGGTGCGATTCCACTGACAGGTATTTAGGTGATGAGCTTTTAAGTACTTGTTGCAAGTGTCTGGGTGTTTAATTTATATTAGTATGAATTTACAAAAAAAGAAAAAAGTATTTAAGTATATTTCGTTGTTGGGATGAAGGCAATGTGTGTGTTGTTGTACATTATTATTTATTAAAAAAAAAAACTTTATATATATTTCCTTTGTTGTTACTATTTTTAAAGAGTAATTAAAAAAAAATAATCTGTATATTTTTCCTTTGTTGTTACACAATACACTTTAAAAAAATTGTTTTGTTTACTTCCATTTTTGCCATATCGTTTAAATTTTTGTTTAAATTTCACGTTTTTTGTGTACCTACCTTTCTCTATATTTTTATGTTTTAGTTTTAAAGTGATCTTAGTTTAACCATACGCTGCTTTTAATCAATTGTGTATGTGTTTGTATGTTTAAATTTATTATTGGCTCATTTGTTATTATGTGCTTATTTAAGTGTGGTGGTCAAACGCTTGTCTATGTTTAAAAGAAAGGTACTTAGTATAATACTAGTATAAAAAATATTAGCAAATGTCGACTTTATAGATTAATGCGATTACTTCCGCACTATCTACTACATACACAAGGAAAAACTTATGGTTCTGTTAACGGCGAAAACACTTTCATAATAGCCAGAGTGAAACAACAAACAACGACGATCATTATTATTGAGATACTGTCAATCTAATTTACTGATTTGGACATCTGATTGATTGATTGATATACACATGTGATCATTAACTCACAATCCCGTTATTAGATATTATTATACGCGCTGCATTCTCTTATTATGTTTTAATCTCAAATCAACAATATCAGAAAGTTTAAATAAAACTTGCGGCCCGTCCCGGCTTCGCACGAGTGCAATGCGGATACTAAGTGTTTCTATAATATATTATACATGTTATATACAAATAAACCATCCTCTGGAATCACTATGTATTTAAAGAAACCGCATATATATCCGTTGCGTAGTTTTAAAGTTATAAGCATACACAAGACCGACAGCAGGTAACTATGTAGTGATTGAGTAATCACACAGGAGGTAAACCACAATAGTATCTTCTAGAAAGGTAAAAAATATTTGACATAAATCACCGCATCGCGTGACCGTATTTAGCAAATGCGAAAACTAGTCAGAATGTTAACGACAAACGAATTGTTGGGGCGGTAGACGAACAGATGTAAGTGATTCCTTAAAACTATGTAATTACGCCCCATTATGTTATGGCGTAGATTAGTAAAATCCTTAGTACTACTAGTAATCTATTACTATATCTATGGTAAATATCTTTAAAGTACCTATCTCGCTTTAACCCTTTTGGCTGGGGCGTGATGGATGAGTAATTTGTAATTGTCAGCGAGTGGTATTTGCAGTACAGGTACAGACGATAAAAAATCTGGTTGAAACTAATATGATTACTATACTTGTATCTCATTAGAGATTAAGGTTATTTTTTCAACATTGTGAAGTGTCATCAAAACTGATATAGACCACTTTTTTGGCCGACAGTACATACACAGACAATACAAGCAAGCAGAACTCACCCTTAGCCCAGCAAGATAAGCCGGTCCGTTTGGCGTGACTCTCGATATGAATATGCCGTCGTCGTCGCCGATGTACGGGGTGGAGCCCCGTCCGCCGGCTATACTGAGCCCCAGGCCGCCTGCCGCCCGCGATATGCGGACTTCTATGCAGCGCTGCTCGCCTGGTACACGCGGTTCGCTCTCCGCCCGATCCGACACTGATTCACCTACGAGAAAAACATAATGAAGATTAAAATAAAGAAATATAAATAAGTAGAGGTGCCCCGCAGTGTTAACAACGTGTACTCCATTCTCCTGTAATTTTTTGCATAGAATGTATCGTGTGTTACTTTGATAGACTGAATAGGTATGCTCTGTATTGCGCATTGCAAATGAAAAAAAAGGGCAGCTGATTATCGTAAAATAATTTAAACGTATAATAAAGTGGTGAAAAAAATACAAAACCTTTGTGACGTAGAACGAATTCAATTCGTCACAGTCATCATTGTATCTAAAAATAACTTTAACTAACCTACCATAATAAACTATTCCAAACAGCCATGTATAATATATGGTGCTTTATAACTCCATTATACGACTTTAGATAGGCACTTATTCGAAACCGATTGCTACTATTAGCAGTAACTTATTTTACGCCACATTTGCAAAATACTTCCCACTGCAACCCTATTAGCTAAATAAGCTCGTTAGCGTCCATAAAGTTATGTCATGATTGATGGAAATCGAATGCAGCGTGGAAATCGTTAAATTGTGGCACGATCTTCCCTCCGTTCATACATCATTGTTCTACGACAATCGTCTTTCGAGATTCATCGAGTTTCCCACGAGAAAGTATTGTAAATTAAATCAATGGCATCTATTTAATTCAACCTATCTACGGATAGCCGCTAAGATGGCGCCTCAGCCGGTTCCTGATAACCACGACCTACTTGTCCCTTCAGATTTGAGATAGATAACAGATTTTTTTTGTGCCACAGCATGCACCAATAACAAACTAGAGCATAGATAAATAGTCCTAAAACAACAATGAAAGCAAAACTTAAGAAAAGGTATAGAAGGAGTACAATTTTCCTACTTGAACTGGAATCAATGTCCCCCTAGTGAAATTTGTTCCGTTACAGGTCAACGATCTACTCGAGTGAAAGTACATAGGGCTTACGTGTAGAGTATTTCTATACGTAGGTATGTACATAAAACACGGATGTAACAAGGTATCGGAGTTGCAAGTAGCTTAGATTACACAGGAAGACTAGGCTCGTGATTGAACACTAACTTCTGGTGACTTTCACTCTGTCAATCTTTGAACTCTAGATAAAGTTTGTGATGAAGTATATGAAATACGGATCTCTTTCATCTAAATACCTGTACTACGCGACGAAATTTTGGTGAAGGACATTGCAAGGAGAATGACGTAACAAAACTTAATATTGACACGGCACACATGGGTTTATCACCTATCATATTAGATTAATTATTATTATACCTACGTGGATATTTATACTTGGATCACAAAAACCCTTTAGGCACATTTTTCATAATAAGGAGTTTACAATGTCAATATACACTTACAAGCTAGCGCATTGCCTAAATAAATCTAACCTAAATCTCCAAATTAGATTAGTCGGATATCAGCATGGCATAATCCCTATAAAACTCTTATTAAAACATAACAGAAAGCTTTGGATCCACGATACCTCATAGGTCACTTTTAGCCTCACAGATGGTGTTCTGATGAACAAGCAGTAAGGGTACGCGGTGGCAGGTAAGGACGTTTGGACCTAACCTTTTCGTGCCGCGGATATGCGTTAGGTCGCCTTTTATTTGGAAAAATAAACATCTGTGTAATCGTAGGTTTACAATCAGAAGATATCAGTGGCGTGCACACCACATAGGCAAAAAGACACTCATCATCATCATCAGCCACAAAACGTCCACTGCTGGACGAGGGCCTACCCCAATGAGATCCGTCATTTGGGGTGAAATGCCAGTAATCGCCACGCTTGGCAGGCCGGTTGGCGATCGCAGTGGTGTTGTGGTTTAACTCACAGAGAGCGCTGCTGCCCGTTCTCTGGAGGGCTCCCTCGGTCGTCTCTTACGACCCCCATGACGGGAAAAGTTGGGCTGGGGTGGTGACACATGTATTCTATTCGCCGTCACCACACGGCTCGCTGGGGTGGTGACAAAAGACACTGCCTACCTTAGAATTTTGGTTACTCGACCTAATAATAGAGTTATCGCTAGATCCTTTTTTGTTGTACTCACGACATAGGCATAACGAAGGCCCTGTGTTTTGTGGGTGAGTAGAGGTAGGTACCTACTATATATTATGATTTGTAAAGGCAAGTTACTTATACATAGGTGTCAATTCTTGAGGATTACTGCCTTCCTTGTCGTAAAAGCCAGAACACGCCACTGGAAGATACAATCAAGACAAGTACAAATTAAGTTCGCGACTTATACGCCCGATATTTTAATTACGAGAACATATTTTTTGAATGATGATATTTGAACCTTCAAAAAGCTTAATCATGACGAGCTTTCAACTTGTTTGTGATTAGGTTAATATTAGCTCCGAGCGTTTGTTACAGAGATTAGAATGTGGAGCATGTGAATTAATTTGTAAGCATACAGCGATTAGTGTAAACAATAATTAAAAATAAAGAAAGTTATTACCTACATTCAAATTGATAAATATCCGAGCAATCCACAGTTAACAAATATAAGTAAACACAAACAAAGTAAAAGGATTAGGAGTGTAAATATTTATGTACGTGACTGTATCAAATAATAGGTTAAATGTGTGCTTTATATAAATACTCTGTTTTGAACAAAAACACATTGTTTTTAAATTCCTATTAGAGGTCTGATAAAGTGGTTATTTAGATCTGGTATCTATGAATGACATACGTCAAAAAAGTAATATGTTAAGTTTTTTTTAAATCATTGTATAACACTGACTGTCCAGTACTCGAAGGTCGAAGGTATGGTATTTCCGCCAATACATATAGGTAGGGGCTACGGTGGCGGATCTTAGTGGGTTCGAAACTTAATTAACTCGGCAAAATATTTGGTATGATAATTGGCTAAGCAAAGTTTTACCGCATAAAAAAGTTATAACGTTGACATATATTAATTTCGACCTCTTTGTCCGTATTTGGTGTAGATTTTGGCCAGATTTTAGAACCTTTAGTAAGAGGGCTGTTCTAACTTAATCAAAATATATTTTTTTTCAATATAAGATTTCATCGTTATAAGTGCTACTACATTACAGTAGCATAACACAAAGCTTGATGAAAGTCATGTATGATTTAGAAAACAAGTCCCCGGTCTGAATACATTTCTTTTACTGACCAAAAGAACCGGGAAGAAACTGGACTTTATGAATACCATCACGCTTATAAATTTAGTAAATAAATTAATCTTTTGTGTCTGTCTGATCGCCATTGTCAGAACCAAACCAAATGTCAAATGGTACCACGCGGGTAGCACCATCATACAAATAAAAAAGGACCATGGAAATCGCTTCAGCCAGTTGAAAGTAACAAATAGGTATGCACATAAAAAAAGTTGAATTGAGAACCTCCTCCTTTATTGAATTCAGTTAAAAGGTAAACAAACGCGGAATGTATAATGTGTGTGTGTATGACATATAGTAGATACACATGTATCTGTAGGCGTGTGCGCAGCGCATTTTATCGACCGAGTGTGGAATAAGGTCGCTTGCGGAAGGTCAAGTGGCACCTGAGTATCACACCAATAACCTATGAGGAGAATATTGAATTACCATTGTTATTGTCTCGGCACTAAGTGGTACTGTCGCGTGCTGGTGTGTGATAATTAAAAGATATATTATGTAGGAATAATTAAAAAGAAAAAAAAATGGTTGTCTGTGAAGTCGGTATACGGACGGTAGTGACAACGTCAAACATTGCAGTTGTAGTACACTCGCTTGTGAAATGGGATAGTGATGTCATCTTTTTTATTATTAGTTATTATAGTTATTAAACGTTGTCACGTCAAAAAAGGACCGACTTCAACTTAAGTACTAGCCACACGCCCATACATTTTTTTTCGGTTTGCCATCATCAAACCCTGATTTCCTCAGTATGGGACCACCTTGGAAGTATCTTCTTCCCTACAAAAAATAGGTTCATAAACGATGGAGAGGAACCGCGAACAAACATAATGAAAGAAAAAAGAAGTGTAAACAAGAATGTTCGCATGTATTTTCACCACTTTTCAGGAGCGATGATGAACGGCGATGGGCTCACCCCCTGTCACGTTGGGTTAAATACGCTTGGTGAACCGTGGGCATTTGCTTTAGCAAGTGCCTCTGCCTACCCCGCTTTGGGGGATTCATAGGCGTGAAGTGTATTTGTTTTATTTATTTTTTCAGGAGTAGATTTTATTACAGACCAAATTCAAAAGTAGCTTCTTGCTAAATCTTCGTACTGCGCCAAGGCTGCTCAGTCTAGATAAGTACTTAAGGTATCTATCTCTAGGGCACTTACTACGGTAGTCGAGTAATATATTTAGTTTATATAACATATCAGGAATAGGTTAACGCATTGCCTAGAGCGGACTTCTGGTCGATTGAGAATTACTGCAGGATGGGGAGTAAATTATAGGGACAGCCGTTTCCTTTTGCTTTCCCCGGTTAGCGCTGGATGATATAGAAATTGCTTTTCGAAATTGATATATTATCAGCTAATACGAATTTATCGCGAACTGTGTATCTGGATCGGATGCAACTTCTTACTTTTAATGGATCTAGGGCGTTTTACTCCTATCGTTCGCCGCTGATCCGTCTAGTCCTTATAGAGAGGCGACATTGGTCAGCAAAGACGAATGGTTTCCGTTTTCATAGCCAAGTGACATGACCGTCAACGATCTGTGACATCACTGTCAATAATACTGATTGACCGTTTCCAAGTAGTAATATTTTGGTTCAATCTTTTACTTACTAAATAAATAATATAGTTAATAGCACAAGATTCTGAAATCACGCCTGCCTCCCAGAGGGATAGGCAGAGACTACAGAAATTATAAAAATAAAGCTAAACATAAAATTGGCTGACTAAGTGATTTTTTAGTTCTACAGTAGTTGGTGGGAGTCACGGCCAACTTGCCACAACATCGCTTCTAACGGGAGAAAAGATACTCGTACATAATATATTGCATATAACTCAGTAAATTGCACCCACAACGCTATCTTCGTTTTATTAACTTATTGATTGGTCTACCATTACGAGATCATTTGATTTACATGTCCATTATAATAGGAGAATTTATTGGACAGAAATTACATGTTAAATTACTTTATAACATGTGATTGAAGAAGTGAATTGGATAACGTACGAGAGATTTCATAGTTTATTTCTAATAAACTCTTACTTGACGACTGTTTTTACTCATATTATATGTATACTGCTTGAAAAACAGACTTAGCCGTAAATAGGTGCAGACAGGAATGTGCCTAAAATAACATGAAAATCCACTTCTTGTGTATCCAAATAAAGACTCTTTTATGAATTTATATATTTCAATGCTTCATGTAAAACGTAAACTATTAAAAATAAAAATAAATACACTTCACGCCTTTAATCCCAAAGAGGGGTAGGCAGAGGCACTTGCTAAAGCAACTATCCACGGTTCACCGAGCGTATTTAACCCAACGTGACAGGGGGTGAGCCCATCGCCGTTATAGGGTTCACACACCTTGTGGTGTGCGGGTTTCATCACGATGTTGTCCTTCACCGTACGAGCGTTGCGTTGCGTACATAGGCTCTGAAAAAGAGTCCCATTGGTACACGTCCAGTAGCTGGACTCGAACTCGGGACCTCCCGATTACAAGTCAAGTATCCGACCAACTGGACCACAGACGCTCTTAAAAATAATTTATCACATTACATGAACCTGTCAATAGGTTAAATAAATAACATAATATCTTAAAATTATTAGAATAGGAATCCATACATTATAATATACAATAGCAATCCATATTGGTATACATGTAAAAAAAGTATTACGTAATGCGCGGAATAATAGCAAACACTACACTCTTATTCCATTACAGTTAGGCAGATGCAATTAATTACCAATTGACCAAGTCAGCTGGCGTAAGTTTTCGAATACACATGTATATCTAGAGGAAGTGTAACCCTGTACTCAATAATAGTTATCTTTTATCACTCCGATCGTATCATACTAGTATATGGAATAGTAGAAATTAGGGCCTAGATTACGTTCAAGTCTCTAGAATATTATCTAATACAATACAAATATCCCATGACAATGTTTGTGATCGTACTCCATCCACAGGGCTCAAGAGATTTCGATTAATATTCAGTAATTATGAGAATAGTCAAGTACTTCAGACATTCTCCTTTCTCTCGGAGATTTTCTTCTATATAAAAAAGAAATAAAGCTTGGACGGATATAAGCTAGGAAGTGTTACGCTTCGGCAGTCATTGACTATGCCTGGCCAGAGTATGTACAGATGCATAATTTATGATGACTACCAAATTTATCGTACCGAATCCATGATCACTATCATGGTAAATTAGGGTTCATCTCTTCAGGTCTCTTATTTTGTCTTTATGTTTGGTTGTATGTAGAGGGATAGCAATGTTGAATAAAATAGTCGAATACGGTACAACTTTTACAGCACGTATGGGAATGAATACAGTCATGTAGTATTATTTCCATTGCATCTCAGTCGGTAAAGAACAAACGGCTGGTTTTCGTTCATAAAGAAGTGACGTCACAAAGGTCCTAATTGCAAGACAAGTGAATTTCGTAACAGGCTAGAAGGGCAACACTCATCGCGTGATGATTAATCGACAATGGACCTTAGAAACGTACCGCCTAATTGACTTAAATACGTTTAGCACACATTTTACGGTTTCGTGGTCAATGTAAACTAAACAGTTTAAAAATTTTGAAATAGGACTGATTGATTATTTATCAATCTTTGAATCGCACGCAACTGACCCTTGGACCCTTTTTGTTTATCGTATTATCTAAAATGTTCGTGCTGATCTGGGACGTAAAAATAATGATATCAGAGAAGTCTGCTACACTCTGGTAGTTGAATCACTCTGGCATCGTGGCGGCGATTGCGTCTGCTGATTTCGTTAATAGCGATTTTAGAATTTCGAACTTCGCCGAAGGTCCGCGCATACTTGACGATGGGAATTGCACTGATGAGAAATTGACCCATTATCTTGTACAATCAATTATAAAGTCAGTAATTTTATAATTAATTTAGTAAGTAATGAGAAAAGGATATAAGTACAATGTAGTAGGTAATCAATTATGTAATCATATGTTAATCCAACAATAAAAGTCAGTCTACAATCAGATCGCGTTTGATTCACACTTACACCTAGGCTCATCCATATATGGCGACCCTGCCATACCTGCCGAAGTAAGCCTAGTGGGTGTAAAAAAAAAAAAAAAACAATGTAAAGTGCAAGTGAACATTTAAAATAAAAATGTGGTGCATAGCAAGCCTCATCGCTATTACAATACTGGCATACGTGCTATTATATTTCTGGTTTGTGCACATATTCGGGAACACCGAATTAAATATTTTCGGGAGCAGTTTCTACTAGAAATGTAAATGATACGGGCATCCTTTATATTACTGCAGTCACACGTGCAAGATATTTTGAAAATGGGAGGCACCAACACAAAACCGAGAGAGGAGGTCATTATAGCCCAAAATGGCAATGGAAATTCAGCAGGAGTGGAACAACTTCAGTTTCATCTAACTCTGACAAACACTTTGCTAATAATTGTAGCAGCTGTTTTATGTATCGCCGGATGTTTCTTCACGGGAAAGTGCTACAAAGATTGCCACAAACAGTTAATTCGTCGGGAATTCAACAAGAGATCCTTAGTTCGGTACAGGCGAGGACAGGGAAGTAAAGAAGATGTACGAGGTGAGATGGAAGTGTAAGTGCGGGAAAACTACTATGCGTTATCCGAAGTGAAAATCTGTAAGTACTTTTAAAATTGTATTTTTGTTAATCATTGATGCGTAATTATTCGTAAGTACATTTAAAACAGTGTTCCAAAGTGCACGGAGCGCGCATGAACATGATACGCGCGGACGAAAAAGGAAAGTTTGGACATTCCATGCGCAAATAGCGTTCGGAACAACTTTTTAAGGTTCCGTGGGTAATTATTTTAATATAATGAAGTGTACTGTAAGAATTTAAAACGTAATCTTTATCATTAATATTATTTACTCGTAATATTTTAAGATTTTCATGGTATGGAAATTGTTAATGTAATTTTGGGAAAATTAAAATACCTATATGAAAATTTATTGAAATTAAATCAGAGCAGAAGAACTATAGGGTTGCTCAATGAAAAGCTTAAGGAAGCTAATGACTTGTATAATGAATATAATAAAATATTTCCAGTGTTAAAACAACAAATATCGAAAGGAGAAGTAAAGGGAAGTGATATTGAAATAGTAAGACAGAATTGTGATTTAATCGAAACATTTCATAAGAAAATAGTTGAATTTTGTAATAGGTATCTGGTGGCGAAACCAACAGAAAAAATGGAGAAATTTGACTTGAAAACGGCAATTATGCTATTACCGGAAATGAATGGAGACGAGGTAGTGACCAAAAAATTGATAAGTGCTATCGAATTGTATAGTGGAATGATTGACAAAACGACGGAACCAACGTTGATTAATTTCATTTTACAGTCTCGTTTATCAGATAGTGCGAAAATGAGGCTTTCCGAAAACTATTCATCCTGTAAAGATTTAGTACGTGACATGAGAACTCATCTTTTATCCCAGCGATCCAGTAATGCCATCCAAGTAGAACTTATGAAAATTCGGCAAAATGCGGATACAATCGAGGAATATGGTAAGAAAATCGAGGATTTATTTATTAATTTGACAATTTCACAGGCCAACGGAGATTCAAGTTCGTACAAAACTCTGAAACCTATCAACGAAAATTTGGCAATTAACAGGTTTACAGAAGGATTACGAAGTCGGGAGTTGAGTGTCATCTTATCGGCCCGGAACTATTCGGCGCTCAAAGACGTGATACGAGCGGCTAAGGACACGGAAGTAAGTACTGCAGGATCACAGCAACACAGCGTGTTTGCAGGCCGAGTACAAAGAGGAATCCCAGGTAAGTCAAGAATTTATACCAATCAGACCAGATATGATTTTTCACGGAATCAAAATAGTTTTCCAGGAAATTCGAGTTACAACAATCCGTTTAGAGGTAACCCTGCAATCCGATATCATAACCGATCCTATGTAAGTCAACCAAGTAGAGGATACTCCAAAAATCGATTTCATGGTGCGCGTCGTGGTCGAGGTTTTTCAAGGCCACATTTTCAAAATTTTCCCCACCGAGTAAATTTCATACAGGATCAAGACGCTGCAAACAATCCCCGTTCTGAAAATTCAAACGAGGATAAATTTTTTCGAGACTAAAAGTACCTTCATATTTTCATGTAATTATGGAAATTTTGTAAACATTTCACTAAATGGAAAATATCGAAAATTTTTAGTTGACACTGGAGCAACAATTTCTGTAATCAATTTTGAAACCTTAGATTCTGGCATTCCAATCTGTAAACAAAGTATTCGAATTAAAGGCTTGGGAGGTACACTAGCTTCAAAAGGAATTGTTTATCTAAACATAGACTTAAATGGACAGTGTGTACAGCATGAGTTCCATGTACTCAATAACTTACCTTTTTTATACGATGGAATACTTGGACAAGACTTTTTAGAAAAATACAAGTGTAGCATAAATTATGAACACAACACATTTATTTTAAATTCATTTGATTCTAAAATAACTTTACCGTTAAATATCATAGATACATTTAAAGAAAAATATTTTGAAATTCCACCAAGGTGCGAACAAATTTTTTTTATTGACACGAATCAAGGTACCGATTGCATTATATTTCCGAAGGAATTGTGTGATGGAGTTTTCTTAGCGAGCGGCATAGCAACACCCAAAAATGGTAAATTACCAATCCAGATATTAAACACTAGAGAAAAAACTGTTAAAATAAATTATTTTGAACTTTATACAGAACCATTAGAATTGTACACAATACAAGAATTTGAAAATAATCCGAAAAATCCCACAAGAGTTAGACAGTTGTTGAAAAGTTTGGATTTAAATCATTTGAATGACGAAGAAAAAGACTCAATTATAGAAATATGTGCTAAATACAGTGAAATATTCTATTTACCGGGAGACAAATTATCAACAACAAATATTTATGAAACAGATATTAAATTAAAACCAAATTCATCACCCGTATACACAAAACAGTACCGTTTACCCCATGCACAAAAAGATGAATTAGAGAAACAAATTAAAAATATGTTAGAAGACAATATAATAGAACCAACCACTAGTGAATGGTCAAGTCCAGTGCTATTAGTTCCTAAAAAATCACAAGACAACTCAAAGAAATGGAGGTTAGTTATAGATTTTAGGAAGCTAAACGACAAAATAATGGATGACAGGTTTCCCTTACCCAATATGACAGACATTTTAGATTCATTATCTGGCTCAGTTTATTTCACTCATTTAGATTTAAATTCAGGATATTATCAATTGTCGTTAAATGAAAACAGCAGAAAATTTACAGCATTCACTACACCATCAGGACAGTATCAATTAACGAGGTTACCGATGGGTTTGAAAACATCACCAAGTTCATTCTCACGTGCAATGACAATAGCAATGGCTGGTCTAAATTACGAAAAGTGTTTTATTTATTTGGACGATTTAATTTGTTTCGGACGCAGTTTAGATAACCATAACAAAAATCTAATGTCCATATTTGAAAGATTGAAACAGGTAAATTTAAAACTTAATCCTCAAAAATGTAAATTCCTAAAGAAAGAAATAGTTTATTTAGGCCACACTGTTACACCAGAAGGTATCTCTCCAGATCCAGAAAAAATCAAAACATTAGAACTATATCCAATGCCAAAAAACCAAGATGAAGTACGTAGATTTGTAGCTTTCAGTAATTACTACAGAAAGTTTATTCCAAATTTTGCTACAATCACAATACCATTAAACCGTTTACTCAGAAAAAAACAACCATTTAACTGGACAGAAGAATGCAATGAATCATTTGAAAAACTAAAAAAATCCCTAACTACAACACCACTTTTACAATATCCAGATTTTTCAGAAAATAACACTTTCGTACTTCAAACCGATGCATCAAATTCAGCAATAGGAGCCGTACTTTGCAATAGTAATATGCAGCCAATAGCATACACAAGCAGACCACTAAACAAAGCTGAACAAAATTATCCCACAATTCAAAAAGAGTTAGTTGCCATTGTTTGGTCAGTCAAATATTTCAGACCATATTTATTTGCAAGAAAGTTCATCATTCAAACAGACCACAAACCATTATTATATTTATTCAGCATTAAAGATCCGTCAAGTAGATTATTAAAATTCCGTTTAGTATTAGAAGAGTATGACTTTACTATACAATACATAAAAGGAAAAGATAACGTGACAGCAGATGCCTTGTCAAGAATCAACATAACATCAGAAGATTTGAAAAATATGAATATACAAGCAAGTATAAATGTAGTAACGAGAGCACAAAAGAGACGTATGGAAGAAGAAGAAAGAAAAATGAAAGAAAGAAAAGATGAACCTATTCTTAGAAACTCTGCGAATGATAGGACTGATCACCCTAGGATTGTAGAGTTAATAAGAAAACCAAACGAATGGGTAGAAATGGTATTAACAGAAGATAGAGAAATAAATAAATTAATGAAGACAAATAATAAAATAGAAACATATGAGTGTTTTGTATATGAAAATGAAAATAAAATTCTGCATGTAAACCTTAAATATAGGACACATTTCTCGCGAGACGAATTTGTGACAAAATTAAGTAATTACTGCAGAAAAATACACGTAGAAAGAATATGCATGATTAAAAATGAAGAAAATATTAATTTTATAAAAAGCATATGCATGATGATAAAAAATAAAGAAAAATGGACCGGTCCACAGATATGTATACTAAGAGGAATACGTAGAATCATAGATAAAGACGAGAAAACAATGATATTAAAAGACTTTCATCTACTGCCAACAAGTGCACATGTTGGTATACGTAGAATGGTAAATAATATTAAAAGAAAATACTACTGGCCAGGATTAGAAAACGACGTTAAGGAATTAATACGAAAGTGTGACAAGTGTCAACGCTATAAATATTCAAGACCTATCAAAGAACCCATGACGATAACAACAACATCTTCATATGCATTTGAAAAGATTTATCTTGATTTAGTTGGACCCTTGCCACGAGATAGTGAAGGATATTGTTATATCATGACTCTTCAGTGTGAATTGACCAAATACATAGAAGGTTTTCCACTTAGAAATAAGGATAGTGAAAGTGTAGCTAGATCGTTAGTAGATAATTTTATTTTGAAATATGGAGTACCAGAAATTATTGCTACAGATCGCGGTACAGAATTTCTTTCAGCAACTTTCGAATCAGTTTGCAAATTATTAAATATCAAAAAACTTAATTCAACCGCATATCACCATGAATCGATTGGAGCTTTAGAAAATAACCATAAACATTTAGGGGCATATTTACGAATGCAGTGTGAAAATAAACCGGACACATGGAGTTATTGGATCCCTTATTGGTGTTTTAGCTACAACAACACTGTCCACAGTGAAACTAAATATTCACCGTTT
>SJJU01000178.1:0-93495 GCA_012932125.1 Conopomorpha cramerella
ATCGTGGATCAAACGAAACAGGTCGATAGGTGGGGTTATTATGAACCAAAAATACTTCTACAGTATGACCGCTATATCAAAAGAAAAAAAATTATGGCATTTTTAAAAATAATTTATAAAAATCCCGTTTTTTGTCATAAACTGGCTGCAAAATAAAATCAATGATAATAAAATTATTTTTTTTGTGTTTTTTTATTGCTAGGTGATGAATCTTTAGAAAACTATTTATTTTATTATTATTACCTTGCTTATTTGCTACTAGTGGTAACATAAGTATAAAAAGGTTATGTCGCAAAAAAATTTATATTCCACTTTAAAGCATTACTGTGAAAAAAAAATGTACTGATGAAGAGGGGCTCTTAATTTAAAAAAAATGTCACTTTAATAACGATTCCAATGAGGTATAATACATGGCTACTTGTGACTAAATGATTGCACAAAAACAGTTTTTTGGTGCTGAGTCGCACCTAGTAAGGAACATACAATAAACAGTTATTTGTGTTGGTCACATTATTAAAATAAGTAACCAAAATAAATTATTTTTAATAATATTTAAAATTCTTGTTCCCTTATACCGTCAGACAACACAGTGAGAATTAAAGGAACAAGAATTTTAAATATTATTAAAAATTATTTATTTTGGTTACTTATTTTAATAATGTGACCAACACAAATAACTGTTTATTGTATGTTCCTTACTAGGCGCGGCTCAGCACCAAATAACTGTTTTTGTGCAATTATTTAGTCACAAGTAGCCATGTATTATACCTCATTGGAATTGTTATTAAAGTGACATTTTTTTAAAATTAAGAGCCTCTCTTCATCAGTACATTTTTTTTTCACAGGAAGGCTTTAAAGTGGAATATTTATTTTTTTGCGACTTAACCTTTTCATACTTATGTTACCACTAGTAGCAAATAAGCAAGGTAACAATAATAAAATAACTAGTTTTCTAAAGATTCATCACCTAGCAATAAAAAAACACAAAAAAAAATAAATTTATTATCATTGATTTTATTTTGCAGCCAGTTTATGACAAAAAACAGGATTTTTTATAAGTTATTTTTAAAAATGCCATAATTTTTTTTCTTTTGATATAGCGGTCATACTGTAGAAGTATTTTTGGTTCAGAATAACCCCACCTATCGACCTGTTTCGTTTGATCCACGATTTTCCGGGCCACCCTGTATTGTTATATCCATATTAAAAAGTTTCAATACAAAGCCCTAAGTAGATGTAGTTTTAAGGTTGTACACACTAACAGACTATTCATTGATTACTGTTAAATAAGTTCAAAAGTTATTGAACAACTCGGTTCACATAAACCTAACCATATCTAAATGATTAAAAATTTCTAACCTCGCATGTTCTGTAAAGTTGTAATATTTAACACATTGCTGGACAGTAAATAGACACAATAGATGTTTTATGAACATGCATATGCCTATAGGCGTTTACTATCTGGGAAAGAGTTAACTAGAGATGTAGATGATACGGGGCGTTTCCGCAACTCGACGTCCAATGCTCCTATTGTGCATGATGAAGAGTTAACTAACCTAGGTATATAATTTCTATCTTAAATTTGTTTGTAAATTTTAGAGTGTAGACCAATCAAAAGATAAGCAAGTGGACTGGTAAATTCAATCATATGACAGTAGATTTTAGTTGACAAAGCAATTGTATGCGAGTTGAACATTATGGAAACCAAACAGTAGGTGATGAATTTCCAGATAAATTATAGACTAAATCAGCTCCACATGAAATTTTATTAAAATTGCTCCATCCGTTTAGACAAGAGTAACAACCCACAAACTTTCACCTTTATTATAGTAGTATAATTACATAGGTTCATTACAGAAAATTGCATGTTTTTCTTACCCAGCATAATACCTTTTTATTTTCAGTTGGAGTCTTCATCCCAGGAGGTTCACTCAAATCTAAATAAGATTATAGATGCACAAACCCACCACAGATTGCGAGAAGCACAAGGCCGGAAAAGAGCAGAAGATCTAAATGAACGGGTATTTTGGTGGTCCATGGGCGAAACAATGGCTATTGTGTGCGTGGCTTTTGCACAAGTCATGATACTGAAAAACTTCTTCAGTGATAGACCCACATTATATAAGTAGATACATTGCAATTTAGTACAATAAAGGGATGTATAATTTATGTAAAAATCTTTTTTATTTATTTATATTTCTTCAGTTGTGACATAGAAATAAAAGATACCAATTTAGAGTAAAATTTTATTTACATCACTTATTAATTAGAATCTTTTACACAGTATATTGCATTACAACAAATTATATTTATATATGTAAGTCAAGCATTAGTTTTTCATTTATGCTTTCAATTTTCAAATTATGTGGAACTTAATTGTTCTTGATAAATTTAGAATTTTTACAATATAAATTCCACAGTTGCTTTTAGCATGGTACAATCTAACAGAATTCTGAGGTTTTTATTATAAAGAAAGTGTATGATTGATACAAAAAACCAAAGATTACAATATTATGTATTAAAATAAGACTAGTAGTGCAAACACACCATTTACTAAAGCACAGGGATAAGCTATAAGAGGTCTTTGTTCAGAGTCACCTGACATTGTCACAAAGAGTCTGCTTGCAGACAGTGCTGACCATATTACTGCCACTGCAGTTAGGGACAATCCTATGGCACCTTCAAGTGACACAAATATTCCTATACTTGCCAAAACAACCATAGGTAACATACAATATCCTAGGACACTTGCTACACTGAAAACTGTGAACACTCCTTCAGTTCGACTCATTAATGATAACAAGAAATACATCAAAATAACAGACATTACAGATAATCCATATACATAGCCAAAATGTGCTTTGTTACCTGATAAAAAGAGACAAACTGCCAACGCTAAGCAGAAGGCAATGGGCCCAGCAATATCTGTGTCTCTTAAGAGAAAATTAGCATCATCTGCTTTGGACTGTCCATGAAAAGGATTGAGAACTGCTAAAGTTTTCTCTAGTATTCTGTCAGGGTAGATTTCTAACTCGTCCAATAACGGTGGCTCATCAAATTCGTTGCTTTCTGTCGCCAGCTCTGCTGGGATTGGTGCAGGTGTAAAAATAGTAGGATTGTAGTATTGATTGTTGTTAGCAGGATAAGACTGTTGATTTTGATCAAAGTTGTATGTTTCTTCAGTACCGAAATTTTGAAAATCTGAAAGAGATTTGTTTATTTGTTATACTATACAATACGAGTTTATTTGCAGTTGAATAACAGTTGGTTGGTAACATCTCTTACCTAAAGTTGGACCCTGATCTGGAAAATTATTTGTCGCATTGAAAGAATAATTTTGTTGGCCGGTATTCTGCCATGCATAATCATTGGGATTATAATTAGCCATGGCGAAGAAAACTGTAAATTATAACGCAAACGCCGCTAAAATAGAATAGAAATGGAAAAATAAATCGCTAGAAATTACACGACAACAACGACACGTCAGTCGCACTAATGAATGATGGAGAAGGATTGAGACATCTTTCAGCCATGCGAGCTAGTGTTGTAGCTAGAAAATCGCATAATTTCGTTAATTCATTCGTTCGGTCTTTTATCATTTTTTGTTCATTGATACGGGGGGAACGACGACCGACCGAACGATCGTCGTGAGTTGTGACCGTATTTTTGTTGTGCGTACTGTTTAGTATTTTGATTTTTATTTTATATTACTCTAACTATACATTTCTACAGTAAATTATGCACATAAATTGCCAATTTGAACAGTGTTTTATGGGGTTCAGTTAGCACAGTATTTTGGTTACGGACTCGTCCCGATTTCAAATAATATTGATGTATTTGGGTCTGGCCTACATTGGCCAACAGAATGGAAGAGTTTACAAGTGCTTGTATAACTAAAGAGGGTGATTTATTCATTATTTATGTAGCCAGGATATTATAGAACAGTTTGCAGACGAAGAGTGAGGACAGCAATGTTCACCTTAGTGGAAATTGCCCTCAGTGTAGGAGTGCTAGCAACTCTTATAACAGTTGTCACAGCTTGTGTTTGTGGCTGCAAAAACTCAAATCAGAAGTGAGTATCTATGTATTTCTATAGTATTCACCTTATTTTTTAAGAATTAATTTTATTTTGCATTGTGTTTACCATAGAGAAACAATGGAAACTTATCATACAAATACCTAGGTTTTTATCCAATAACTAGAACAAGCTACAATGTATGTTATCTAAGTGTATACTGATAGTAATATTTCTATTACTAATTTATTTATTGTTATCAACAATACAGAAGTGAATTAGTGGGAACTGCTGGGGTTGTGAAATTGCGTATAGATGAAGAAGCCCCTTCACCGACACCTACTACTCCAGCGTCAGTCAAGCGGTTTGTCTTAGTACTTGGCATGCACTAGAATGATCCATAATTATTCTTTAGATTCATTTTAACCTTACATAGTATTATTATTATGCTAACAATGAATGTGACTAACTTATATTGGTTATTAATGAGATCTATTGTGATCGCTACCTGGTTAATATTCTCATAGTTCAGTATAAGAGCCTTATAACCAATTACCATTACTTTAAACTTTTTCTGAGAGTTGAGAACTAAGCATCATCCAACACATTAAAAAAATTATGATTATTATGTATTGTATCATAAAAGAAACAGCACAGTTACAGTTGCAAGACAATGCTGTTTGAAACATATAATACAAGATAATTCAATTATCCTTATTGTTGACTAGGTTTGTGTCGAGAAACCAAATGATTAGATCAAAGGATTTGAATTGTTTTACTCATTTGTAGCAATCAATGTTTAAATTCACTCTCATGAACTCAATATTTAAGTTCAACTAGTTTAACTATTTAGATTACTGGAACTAGAGATAGTACTAGTAATAAATCACAGTAAAATTAACTACACTCATCTCACCAAGTCACTTGCTAAGTAAATGTCTGTAACTTAGCAAGATTGGACTGGTATAGAGGTTGTTAATTTATGTTCAAATTGTTTCATAATGGTTGCTTACTGTCATTGGAGTTACATCATCTATAACACTGGAAATTATTAATATTAATTGTACTGTCAATCTGTTTACTAACTCCTAGTTACAAATAGGTAGAGAGTGGCAATTAATTTTCTGAAATTAATCTTCCCCACTATTTTGTTACCCCTTAGATTTTATCTCCACTCTCATTTTTTACAATGTGAATACTTCCCTTATAGATTGTTTAGCCATACTTTAAATTTTCTAGTAGTTTTGCCATTGTCATGCCAACCTATGTTTTCACTATAATATTAAATTGCAAGTCGCTTTTTGAAGTAATAATAATGATAGAAAATATATAGAATGCCAAAATGTCTCTACATTGTATAATCACCCGTTTAAATTACATACATAGACCCTACTGTACTTGTATAATTGCATATATGTATACATGTATGTAGGTTAGCATAAAAAAAGTCTAGAAAATTATAAGTATGGGTAAACAATCTATGAGGAAAGTTTTCACATAGTAAAAAAAGAGGCAGAAGAAATCAAACAGGTAAAAAAAAACTGGGAAAGAAAAATTTGGGAAAATTTACCTGGACATTTTAAAATAGTTCAAAAGCAGCTAGTACCTTTACAATATCCAATCAGTAAAAGTTATCAGTAAAATTAGATTTCCATTAATTGCCTTTGCCACTTTGAAGTAACTAACATTTAAATTATTTTCATTTAATGTAATTGCAGGGTATTCTTATTAGTCGGTATAATTTAATTATATAATTATTCTCCATTTATATATAGTATAACAGCAACATACATAACAGTACCTACTTACTACCATAATGAACACTAACATTATTAACCTCAGTGACATGCCTATATTATTTGTATCATACATAACAGTAAAGTGGCTTATTTACTAATTTTAGTCATTACTGTATGGGAAATGGGAATTAAAAAAACCTGTACCAATTTGACAAATAAAATTGAACATATTCATTAATCCTATAATTTTTTCCACATTTGCATATTCTGTAATTTAAATTAAATCAGGTTGTTTAAATGTAAACATTTTTACTTCTCTATTTTGGGGATTGGTCTATACATAATTTATTATTATTATGATATGTTGTTTAATCAATAACCTGTATTTTTAGAGCATCAACACAAAACAGTCAGCGCAGTTTACCAGAAATTCCGCAACCAGTTGGTCGACATGACAGTGGGGACACCACTTCGGAAATATATGCCACAGTCAACTTAGATCAAGGTATAACATTAATTATATACTAATATTATAAATAGGAAAGATATGTTTCTTGAAAAGGCTATGAAACTAATTTATTTATGTATTTTTTAATGGGTTGATGTGAAAAAATCTTTCAAGGAAATAGGAAAGTGTCTACACTATATCCGTACTAAAACTTAAACAGAGTAATCCAAGGTGTAAAGAACTGCTACTATTTTTATACTTTTCAAATTGTGTTGCGTCTACTAGGTGGTTAGTTTGTGAAAAGAAAAAGTAGTCTAATTAAAAAATATATAAATGAATTTACCAAATTAATTTATATACTATATAGTACTTACATAACAAAGTCGCTTTCCACTGTCATACATAGTGGCACTATTTATGCTTAGATCTTTAAAACTGTGCAACAGATTTTAATGCGGTTTTCTTTAATAGGTAGTTTGATTCACTAAGAAGGTTTATAATTATGGTGTACTAGTAGATGTTCTACGATTAAATTCGCGCATTTTCAATTAAAAAATACAGCCACCAAGTTTTAGAACCATAACTCCCTTAGGAGATGAATTTTGAAAAATCCTTTCTTATCTCACGTACCTAAACGTCATAAAAAGAACCCATGTGCAAAATTTCAGCTTTCTAGGGTCAAGCGGGCTGCATTTGAGCTGGGCATTGATGAGTCAGTGGTGAATGAATCAGTCAGAGATAATACATGCTGAACACATTGGCGGACAGTAAAATAGACACAATAAATGTTTTATTGTTGTGACGCCTATAGGCGTTTACTGTCCGGGAAAGAGTTAATATAGTAGAGAAACACATATCACTCGCGCGAAGACGGGGCGGGTCGCTAGTTATGTTTTAAATACACAATGAGACGGTAGCAGGTACCTATTATCTTGATTTCATTTCACTTCCCTAAAATGTAGAAAGAAATCAAAAACGATTTAGTCATGGCATGACACAAATGGTCAAGTATTCGTATGTACCGAATACCATTACCACTATAAGGATGTTATTATGGCGTCATCTGTACATTCTTGATACAAAACAGTTAGGTATCTGATGAGATGATGCGGGCAACTATGACTCATTCATACCTAAACAATCTCTATAGTAAATGAGGCGAAGCTAGCTCGTGCATTAAGATCTATTGTTGGTCACTCGTTAATTCCGCATTTTATGTGTAGTTTAACTACTTACATGCATTGAAATATTGAATGTCTCGCAATGAAATGAAATAATAGCTAGTAAATTGTGAAATGAAAAGGTGTCACAGACATTTCCAGCAAACTTGTGGCGACTATTACTACTGCGCGCCGATCGCCGTTAGTTGTAAGGTTCACCTTGTAGTATGAAGACTTCATCAGGATGTTTTCAATATCAACTTCAGTTTATTTTTAGTTCCCGTATGATCGTTACGTAGCGTACATTGGCTCTGAAAGAGCATCTCGTACAGCAGGTCTCGAACCCATAACCTCCCGATTGTAATTCCAAGTACCTAACCCAAATAGGCCTTAGAATTCACTTTAATTTCGTAACTACAATCGGAAATTTTGGGCCGCACTACGAGGAGAGCTAGCTGGGTATAATGAACTGCTTTTTAAGGACAATATAATCATCATCATCAGCCCATACTTGTCCACTGCTGGACATAGGCCTCTCCAATTGCACGCCACTGTGTTCTGTTTTCGGCTTCTCGCATGCAGCTTCTGCTGCAAAGTTTATCTCTAGCTATTCTCTCCAATGCGTATAAAAATCAGCAGTCTATACGACGTCGATGTAAGTCAATGTACGCAACAATCTATCGAGCTTGAACTGTTATTGCAATAGCAAACTTGGACACTGTATAGGACATAATTTTATCATTTTGCAGGGAATAAGACTGCGGCAGTGGCCAGTTCGAGCAGTCGGGAACATCCTTATGAACACGCTTATGCCAAATTGCAGAACGAAAATCATGTGTAAGTGTATACTTAAAAAAAACTCCTGCACTTTTAAATTTTGTAATCCTGTTTGTATATACTCACTAAAAGCCAGAATATTAGGATCACACGTCCACATTTAGCATAAAGAGTTAAGAATGTTAATATGGGCCTTTAGTTACGAGTTGCTAGCTCATACCTTGCATAAACCTATATCGCCATATCCTATAGGCGACTCCTACGACATGCCAGAAAGAATGGCAGCTGTTGAATTCATTTTACATCGCAAATCAATATGTGTTGTATTTAACTTGGACTAAATATGGAACCGCTACAGACGCGGTAGAAAATATTTGCGGAAAGATTTTGGTAAATTGTCTTCTTGGTCAAAACTTCGTTGGATTTAAAATACAACTTCTTTTGGTAAAAATAGTACACGGACTCTAACTAAAGCTAAACTTTCCTTTCAGCACCGTGGACATACCTCCTGAACCGCGACCCAATGGCGACTTGCCAATTGATGAAAGGGACGCGTCACAGTCTGGACCCGGTGAGTGATTTTAAATGTATTATATAACTTGTGGACTCTCCGTGGTTACAGCCGGGTAGTTCTAGGTTTTAACAGTTTTTACAGACATACAAAAAAGTCTTGATATTTGGTTTTTCATAATCGAACATATGCATGCATAAATGTATGCCAAATTTCAAGCGACTATCTTGCGCGAAAATATTTACATCATTTACATGTAATGATGACTTATCGCTATTTGGCAAAATCCTGCAAACCCACGTTACACGTTTTAAACCTCTAATTTCTTCCCTTTATTTTTCTACATAACATTTTCCCCGCTAATTTTCCGTTAATTCTTTTATTAGTACTACTCTAGGATACCTAAGTTAAGAACTTACCAAATTTCAAGTATCTACGTTTAGCCGTTTGGGCTGTGCGTTTATGTGTTAGCTAATCAGCTTCTTCTTTTATAATAATAAGATAATAACCATGACTGACATGAGGTGCATCTGGTCGACGTGGTCTTCCTCTTCCGACTTGCCCACTCTCAGTATATTATATTCCTTCAGTCATTCTATTCATGACTGTTCTAATCAAATGACCAAACTACCGGAGCATTAATTTTTCTATCTTTGTCACTACATCCTTATTCAAACCACAATATTCTCAGACAACCTGTACTTACATATATGGATCTCTATAAAATGTCACATAGCTGTAAAATGTTTTAAACATTTAGTAGGTCGAATGTCTGTACTTGTCTTAACGACATGCAGTGATTAGATAATATACACACATTCCATTAACATGACCATTACTTCTTGGAGATGTTTAAAAATAAATCAGATGATTAGTAGAGACCGTGATGATGACGTCACGTATGACGTAGTGACTTTGTACGGTTGGCAAAAACAGTTTACAATAAGGGGTCTAAATGTTATCTCCGGTTGACAACATTATCTGCAACTTTCCTTTAAGACATCGCCAATTTGTCGACGTATGTTTCTCAGGCGCGACTTCTATTCTATCTCCCGGCCCATTACGTCATCGATGTAGATCACTAGCTAATCGATTTGCATCCAACCTCTCCATATGCCGAAACAAGGGTTTATTTCAGAAATCCTCCTGACGAATCCTTACAGGTGAGGATTTGTAATTCAGGGAGACAATTATAACATATTATAATCCAGGGGATTTGGGGGATAAAGATATGACATCTTTATTCCCTAAATTCCCACTAAGAACTCCAATGAGGATTTCGGTAATAAACCCAAAATAGTACGTATTAAAATAATTGTTCAATTCGTGTATTATCAGAGTCGATGGTGATCCTGGCATCGGTAGCCATCAGCGGGCAGGTGCCTTCCAGCCAGGAGCTGCCGTACATCACGCCGCCCAACCACAGCGAGCCGGTGCAACATTTCAGCGGCGACTCTACGGATTCTACCAGTTAGTCTTACTTTAATTACATACTACATGGAGGACGCCCCGCGATTTCATTCGCATAGTTTCAGAATTTCATACACAATATAACACCCTCTATATATCGACGGGTCACACAGGATCGGGATTAAAAAGTATGCTATTTCCGTCTAGTGAGCTATCTCCTCACCGATTTTCAGTCTAATAAAAATAAAATTGACTTATGAATGTGGTGACAGCGAATAGAATACATGTGTCAAAACACTCCAGCCAAACTTTTACCGTAGTGGGGTCTCTTCTCCAGAGGACTGGCAACAGCGCTCTCTGTGAGTTAAACCACAACACCACTGCGATAGTCAACCAACCAACCGCCTGCCAATCGTGGCGATTATTGCCATTTTCCCCCAAATGATCACGGATATCATATCGCTCCAAACATGTCGTTGGGAAGCGACCACACGATGATAAATACAATAACCTTAATAAATTTATCATTTACAGTAGCGATTGATTATAATAGATATATAAATAACCTAGTCATTGTACTAAGAAGCCGTGTTAGCAAATGTAAACGTTATCAATCCATCAAGTACCTACTATAATATCTTTTATCAGGAACATCTCGAATACAAGAATTGTGGTATCCGAACCTGATATTTAATGCGCAAAGTTTTACGATTACTGTGTAAATCCTACTAATATTATTTACAATACATAGTATAAACAAAGTTGCCTCCCGCTGTATGCTTAGATCTTTAAAATTGCGCAACAGATTTCGATGAGGTTTTCTTTAGGAAATTGAGTTTTTGTATGTGGAGGAAGGTCTATACGTATGGTACATTAATATAATAGCAGAGAAACACTGTTAATAATTCCGGCAAAGCTAGTAGTTATAAACGCGTAGTTTTTAATGTACGGATGTTTTTTGCTCTTTCATGCAAAAACTACTGAACGGATTTCAATGAAACTTTACAATATTATAACAAATACACCGGAATAACACAGAGGATAATATATTTTTTCTCGGTAACACCGACACGGTGCATTCAGTATCTATCACGTCTCCAAGAGTTCTAAATCATTTCTATAATAATCATCATTTCTTACACGATCACCTGACCCCAAACTAGGATACAATTGATACCCGATATATACTTGCAATTTATTTTGAATACACACACGTTTATTATAAAGTTTTATTGAATTTCATTCTATAGTTTTTACGAGAAAGATTTACAAATATCCATGCGAAGTTCGCATTAATAGTAGTCGGATTTGCACCATCCCTAAGTGATAAAGAAAACAATTATGTGTTTTTCTTATTCCAGAGGGATACACCAGTATAAGTGTTCGGGAACCGCTAAGTAACATTCGGGCGAAGAGCAACAAGGTGGCTGCTCAGCCGCACTACGCCACTGTTTCTGATGATTCGGGTGAGAAAACAATATGCATTTTACGCCTTTTATTCCCAAAGCAGGGTAGTAATGGGCAGCTTGCTAAGCAAATGGCCACGCTTCATCAAGCTTCATCAACGTGACTGGGGGTGATCCCATCGCTTTCCTAATTCTGTAACAGGTTGAGTTTGGCCCCAGAAGGAAGAGATATTAAAAGTTTAAAACGGGTATTATAGCGCGAAGATTAACCAAAGATAAGCATTCAGCATACCTTCGTTGTTTGCCCGACGTTTCGACACAGTTACCCGTTTTAAACTTTTAATATCATGTCAGTGCGCGTTTCCTTAAAGAAAGAGGAGAGTTGGTAACAAAACAGGGATGGACAAACAAGTCAAGAAAACGAACTTTCCATTCTCATTTTTCACCACACATCCGGAAGAGTCTAACTCAATGCAGCATCACACAAATAGGGCAGAAAAGACCTGAGACCTGAACAGGTCTGTGCTATTGTAAAGTTTGACATTTAAGTTTGTGACTTTTAGGTCAAAAGCGTGAGACCAATTAAGTTTATTTCAAGTGCATTAAGCCCTAATGATTGTGCTTCCAGACGAAATGTACGCAGCAATAGACGACCCAAGTGCGGCCGGGTCAGACACGTACGCGCAAATAGCGCCGCCCCCCGAGGTCCGCGAGGTCCGCGAGGCCCGAGACCCCCGACACAGCCGCGACGACGCGCGCGCCCGCGCCTCGCTCGACAGGGAGCCCGTCACCAGGCACTCTCTCATGCCGGCCACCAGTGACGCGGCCGCTAGGTCAGTTCTCACGTGATTGTAGTCTCACTGACCTTTACAATCTTCCTACCACCTTTTAGTTCAAAATTTAAAACATGTTTACCATGGTTCACAACGGATGGTTTTGTAAATAAAGCTGATTCAAATTTGATTTTGCTGGATTTCTCCAAGGCGTTTTCTTTAAACGTCACATATGTAATGTAAATGAAGTTTCAGTACAATTACTGAGTTTTTGATAAGTGCAGTTTTGATGTTTTATATTTGTTTCAGGAGAAGTGCTCCGCCTGAAATAAGTTCTACATCGAACGCATCTCATTCGCGACAAGGTAAATCTTATTATAGTAAGTAGTAGGTAAGGCTTAACCTAACCGTTTACGAAAAATTGAGGAAGGAATCTAAAGGCATGTTACGCCGTGGGTCCTCCTGGGTTCTGTCCCGACTTACGTAGTTAAGTCTTCGGTCGACTTTACAATGTCTTAGGGTGTTACTACTTACGACTGGTGTAATGAACTATCAGTGATCGAGGGCATCGATCACTGGTCGATGACTTTACTGTTTGTTGTTTAAAAATCTAAGCATACGTTGGGTGTTGACTTTGTTTTACTACGTTGGGTTGCTAAAATTGATGAGTAAAGCAGACACGCAAATCGCCGTCGTTAACGAAGCGTGTCACTTTACTAGTATGGTTTGTAAGTAGAGTATGGTATATAAGGGTAATGTTTCCTCGGCAGCTTCGTCGTCGTCTGCCCCGTGGCTGGGCGGGTCCCCGCGCGACCGCCGCGCCCCGCTGCCCGCGCCCCCGCCCGCCGCCGCCGTCGCCCCCGCCCACTCCCACACCAGCACCGGTCAGTTAAGAGCCTTACTAATAATGGCGGAATTGCTATTTCGATACACAAAGCTCAAAACTTAACTTGTCAGTTGTATGTCAAATACGGAATAACCAGTTCAAGTAGACCTGTAATAACCGTTGTATAAGTGACAACGCGTTTATTGGTAAGGGGGTAATCCTGTAGTAAGATGACAATATTGCTCGGCACCCACCACAAAAAAATATTGTACTATACGGAACAATTCTAATGTGTTTAATAGTTGTAGAATATAACCATCCAAATTGTGATTGAACTGTATGTGTAACGAATCGTAGACAACGTTTTTCTTGTACTACAATAATATAATCGAACAATTTTAGTCTAATTTTAAACGCGTATGTGTTTTCCACAGGAGATCTACATTTTAGCAACGAAAAAGTACGCCGCAGTCTAAACGAGAAACACCAACGAAATCATAGCTGCGTGAGCTCCTCCGACTTCTACGGTTGCAACTACCCCGTGGAGAAACACCGGTTCAGCTCCGGTGATCTCATACGCCCTCTAGTGGCTAAAGAGCTCAACTTTGACATCGATCAGAAAGATGGCGGCGACAATCTTTATAACTCCATAGACGGCCCCGGGTGTAGCGACTACTCTACAGACGCCAACACCAGCAACAATTCGGACCGAGCGGCCGACAGCCCCTCCAGGAACCTCGACGACATGTATGCCAAAGTTATGAAGAAAACAAAGGGCAAGGAGGAGCCGCATAGAAAATCCAAAGAATCAACGAACAACGAATCCGAAGGACGACCCTTCAAATTCCGAGGCGACGATCCCGGATACGAAACCATCGACAGGAAAACTTCGAGTAACCACGGTTACGAAACGATTACGCACAAAGAACGAAAACTATCACAAAACCAAGACCCTGGTTACGAAACTGTGAAGGAACTTAAAACGCCATACGCCAATAACGTGAACAAAATGAATCACGCAAACGACAGCGGACCCAACAGCCTCATAAGCAGTAGCGACCCCGGCTACGAGCATATCAACAAGATAGACGCGGGCGCCTCCGACTCGGACCCCAACTACGAGGTGCTCAGGAACAACCCACCTACGCCGCCATACGCTACAATTGCACCAAATTACAAACTACAGCCGACCTACTCAACAGTGAATAAAAAACCGGGGAAATTTGACTGGTCGAATAGCAACGAAGAAGGCGCAATCGAGCCGAATTACGAGTCGATGCCACACGAGCCTCTGTACACTACGGGCAGCGAGTCAGACCCCAACTACGAGTCCGTCCGGCCCAAGAGTGATAACTACGAGTCAGTTGGCGCGCCCGAACCCAACTACGAATCACTAAGACTGAACAAGGATCCGAGGTATGAGTCTGTCAGATCGAAAAACTCTGGTAAAGACCCTAACTACGAAAGCGTGAAGTATTACGAGCTTTCACAGAAAGAGCCACCTTACGAGAAAGTGCAACATGAAGGTGAAAGTAGCTCCGGCGTGGAGAGGTCAGATTCCAACGCTGGCTACGAGCGGATCAACGTGCCCCACAGGGAGCCCAAAAGCAGTATTAACAACGGGGATGTAGTAAGTGACTATTTCCAAGTGTAGGTGAAATATCTATGGTGCCGTATCTAATATTATGGTCCGATATTGTTGTTAATTAATATTATTTTCAAGAGTTTTCTTATTTGTTTTTATATTATTATAATTTGACAGCTTGTTTAACGCTATAATAGTAGGTGTATTGATATAATTTGCTATGAGATTAATTGATGATATTAAATGTATAATATGTCAGTCAGTACATTGATTCCCAAGTCTAATAATGCAATCCAATGCATTGTATAAAGCAGTTCTACTATTTAATATGAATTACAACAGTGTGACAATAGCATCTCAAACTCTCAATGACGATTGAAATGATTTGCTATCAATCTCCGGTACTGACGTTTCAGTAGTTGTCGAGCTCACACCAAAAACAACTGGACTTGCAATCCAAAACTGACGTTTACAGTGATACGTATATACAAAACATACACGAGTGAAAGAGTACCAGAAAATATTTTCTGTCCTTACTTAGGACAGCAGTATATAGTTGGATCTGAACTGTAATTTTGATAGTAAAAGTGATAGTTTGGATGCAGAAGGACATGCAATTCCATACGTTTTGAAAAGGAGGACTGGAAGAAAGGCATACTGAAGGTGCTACGCGCTTTGCAAGTCTAGTTATGTTTGGCTTGAGTTGTCGAAAGTGTGAGTGTTTAAATGGCAAAAAGAGGCCATTGTAAACTATTGTATTATTACTGCAAAGGGAGATGCGCGTAATTTTTAAACTGATCATTCCATTCTGCTATGCATTTTCCAACGCCTATTATTTTATATGTACAAAGAGAGTTATCAACCACTTATGAATATGTAATGAACTGTATTATAAAGATACAGTTATACCTTATTTATTGTTTTTGAAAAGAGACTATCCAGATTATTTAATACCTCGAAGGTAGTGGTATATCTTCCCATCAGGTATCTGTGATATTGTATATTGATGTTATGGATATGTTTTATTTTTTGCTTTTTACGACGCAATCGACGAGGAAATGTTTTTTTTAATAGTAAGATTTGATTTGCTTTAATGATTTTAGTCCGTTAGCTTTAAGATACTTCACAGCCTATCATATTATAGTTCTGTCTCACTCGTTTGGCACGTCACCGGCAGGCCTAGCATGCGCGTCAAGAAAGATATGACATATAACAAATACGAATACTGATTGGCTATTATGTCAAGCGTCGTGCGACACAACTTGTTTAAAAAAATCGCAACGCGTTATATATGTCTTGTCACTTCTTTGAGTCACTAGGATAGTGACTGTTTTGTAAAATTACCAGTCATCACGAAAGACGTTATCGCATAATGCACACTATCCTAGTGACCCACTTCTTTCTTCGAGTGCAGTGCTAGGGAGACAGATAAGGACAGACGTACAAAATGACAGGCTGTCAAGTATATTCTAACAGCTAATAAACTGTATGTAAAATATTATTGTAAAAAAATATATATGGACTGTAAATGTTTGCAATACTTATGAAATGTTCCCTAAATGTATCATAGATGCAGTGTATAGAGGTTGACTTCCAGTATGTATTGGTTATTGTAGGACGGAAATAATGGTTTGATTGTGATTAGGTTATTTGTTTGGATTATCAAGTACGGAGCCTTTGAGTCGATGCCCAAGACTGTGTTCGTGTCTTCGAAACATATTATTATGTAATAAGGTTCTAAAGTTATATTATATTAATAATTTAGAATTTTTTTGGTGTCATAAATCTAGCTTTGAGGTTTTATTAGTACCTGATAATGTTGCAACTTGTGCAATTTATAAGACGTGTACACATTTGTGCTTTTTGTATGAATTCAATTATTAATTTTATTGTGTATATTTCACATTTCGATTTCGTGTACCATTTACCACGTCAAACTATTATACAAATTAATATTATATATTACATTTATTGGTGATTTGTTCCGTATTCGTAATACCTATTTACGATTCCATAGAATCCACATTCACTATAGTTCTGCCAGCATCTGATTGAAAAAAAAAAGTTAAAAAATAGCGTCGTTAAAAATACATCTGTCAACTGAAATGTCGAGAATTTGTTTTTGTTGGTGAACTGTAAAGTATCAAAACGTTTTACTTACTTCAATTTCCCCAGTATTGCTAGCGTCAATTTATTTTTTCCCTTTTTGCCATCAGATGCTGGTAGACCTATACTACTATACTAGTGAGGAATGGAGTGTTTTCTAAAAAAATCAAACTGTCAAAAATAGTGGGAAAGAGATGCAGTTTACGTTATTCTATGATTAATCTCGCTCGTTTGTAGAAATTAAAAATTAACTGTTTATGGATCACATCATTGCCGATACAAGTAGTACTACTTTTTAGTAGTCAGGTTACTGCTTGTGTCCTAAATACTTCCAATCACGACCTTAATCCCCATAAGGGGTTGCACAAAACCTTAGGATGACAAGAACCCCTCGGCCACATTTAGCATAAAAAAATACACTTCACGCCTTTTAACCCCAAAGCGGGGTAGGCAGAGGCACTTGCTAAAGCAAATGCCCACTGTTCACCAAGCGTATTTAACCCAACAGATCCCATAGATCGGCTCCTACTACGTGCCTGGAGGAAAGGCAGCTGTTGCATCATATTTAGTATTTTATGCTAACAAGTGATGTTTGAATGTTAATTATTTGGTTTAGTGCTTCCTACCGCTTAGTCGCTAGCTGTATCGACGATTACGGAACAAATCTTTTTACTGTACTATTTTTTATTATATTTAATGATTATAGATACATAACATATCTATACAACTGTATTCCTACTTAATTCATGCTCTGTTATAAATCAAAAACATATTTCGTCTGTACGTACTAAACTAATATAATGCTGTAAGTATTATAATATCTGTATAGCATTGGCGATCTTTTGAAAAACAAAAATATAACGATCCTTATGCCATAAATATTTTGGTTTTTTTTTACCACATAGACACTACTTATACCAGTGGCGTGCACTGGCTCTTACGACAAGGTAGGCAGTAATCCCCAAGGATTGACACCTATGTTTAGGTAACTTATCTTTTCGAAACACAGGTACCTGCCTATCTACTCACCCACAAAACACAGGACCTTCGTTAGCCTATGTCGTGACTACAACAAAAAATAATCTAGCAATAACTATTATTAGGTCGGTAACCAAAACACTAAGATGGCAGTGTCTTTTCTACTATATGGTGTGCACGCCACTGACTTATACCCTTAATTCAATTAATCTTCCACAAATCCCGTCATGTGGCTATTTGTAGAGTACTGTACAAAACAGAATTCTCTATCTGTTAGATCCCTAAAAACTACCACGGGATACCTTTTGGATCTATCTCACTCCAGCCCCCCTAACACAGCACTCCAAGAAAGAAGTGACAAGACAGTACACAAGTTGTAGGTACTAGCCCATAGGCCACTAGCACCACCTCAGACCAAACACCTAGACATGCAAGCCGCTTACCACCCTCAGTCTTTCTCTTTCTAAGCAATATGTATGGAAGTTGGATATACGGATCACTCTTAATACCAAAATGACAGTTTGGATCCAGAAGTACACATAATACCCTGCTACCCCGTAAGGAACAGAAGATAAATACTTATCTCTAGCTCTTTCGCTCCTGCATGTTTATCGTATCGATGCCTTGTTTTATTCTAAACGGCAGTTTTGGATTGGAAGTCTAGTTGTTTTACACAACAAAAATAAAATTTCGTTAGTCAACTAAATGTACATATTTGTAGGTGATGTGAATCGAAAGTAGTTAGTTTAGTTTGGTACTTATGTATATATTTTTTTGTTAACATGGCTCAAGACTCGCAAAGCCTTATAAGGGCTCCTGGAGACGATTTTGACACGCTCACACGCACGACCGGACGTAGACTCTGACGTCGGGCTCAGCTCCGGCGAAAACCGGCTTGTGAGCTCATCTTAATAGCTTTAAAGCTTCTGCTATTAAGGATGGATATCTGCCAACCTACTTTAATAGCTTCCTGAAACTTAGAACCTACTTTATTCCTCTGCCTTCTGTAAATGGGAAAAAATATTCAAACTCGTAGTGCATACAAAGAATAAATCTAGCGTTTATATAAAAATAATATTCAGGCGTATGTAGCTACGCCTGGATATAAATTAATTTACCTATGTGGAATGGATACCGTTACTATAACTAATGCAAACTAAAACTTGGCTGATAACTCTTCTTGGGTATTTAAATACTGACAAACAAATATGTCTTTTCTTTCTGTTGTCATTCTACATTGACATATTGACAGATACCGGTGCGGCGGGAGGCGGGCACGGTTTTTTTGCGATTGCAATGCAACGTACAACAACCGTATATTTTTGAAATGTTTGTGCCAAAATAAGATTGTGCATTAACATTATCTAATAAATAGAAGTTCTGCGGCAAAGTTAATTGTGTGTTATTATAAACGGACTGTACACGAGTTATAAATGAACTGAAATAACCTTTTCCGGTGTTGTAACCTTGCTTGTTTATACTTAGTGCAACCGGTTGGATCTTCATCATGGAAACAAAGAGTGAAATATTTTCCCAAAGACTTATCGAAGCAGTGTTATGGAATATTTTATTGCAAACATTAATCGCGGTGCTACTAGTCTTTCTGATGCAAACGAATCTTCTACACCCGATATCGTGGATCAGCACAACATTTCAAGAAATCCTGGGATGGAAGATGCTCCTGAACATATTGCTTCTAGCACTGGTTTCCTTCTTTCAGGCCTATATCTATGGTAGTTATTATATGTCTCCAGTACCTAAGTACTTCTCAAGATTTTCAATGTTCTTAAATTTGTTTACTGTACAAAATATGACATTTAGCATTTTGTATGCTTTGAGTGGTTATTTTACTATGGGTCTATACTCCTCATTGGCTAAAGGTAATTATCATATTCTCAAGAAGACTTGTGAAAGGTTTGACAGTCACTGTTTAATGGAGGCAAGCCTGTTTTTGCAATTTGGAGGAATGTGGATGGGGTTGTACTATTTTGTGCGAGTTCATGTATTTGGAAACACAACTCTATTATTTCCACATGTTTATCAAGATAAGTTTCAACAAATAAAGTTGGCTGCAAGTAACATCCTTTCAATGGGCTTTAGTGATTCTATAGTTCCTGTTTTCTACTACAGTATATTCTATTATTTGTGGGGCAATAAACCAAGATCAGTAGTAATAGATGTATATGGTTTGCAATTAGAAGATCCTCCTTTAGATAATATATTCAATCTTATAGGGTCTGGAATTTGGATAGGTCTTTGGTTTTATACAAGCCTGTTTTTTACTTCTGTGTATACAATGAGAACTGTTTTTAACATTGTTTTAACTGAACCAATGAAATTCCCGATTGAATCTCACAATAATTTGTCATTACATAATGCGCTAGCCCAAAAATATCAGTTTAATGGCTGTTTGGCAGCACAAGATCTGCGAATCCTTGCTATGACTGATGCAAATCGCAGGGCACAAATCTTTACCCTCTCCCAGCCTGGTGGACATCCTAGAAATTGGCATAGCATTCTTGAGAAAAGTCTTGTCATTATCAAAGACTTCAGTCATGAATTGGAACATATAAATGAAATCAAGCCTGTTGAAGTTAATACCAGAAAAGTTATGAATGGCTCTCCTCCCCGCAACACCTCCATTACAAACATGAGAAATATGGCACAGTCGCCTAAACTTTTTGAACTGAAGGATCACAATAAAAATGAAGTACAAGAAACTTTCTCTGACGCAGTAAAGACTGAATTTAATAACTACCTCAATAAACTATGTCAGAAGCCTGGCATCAATTATTTTTTTGGGGAACTTACTGACACCAAGCTAAAATTTTTACTGAACCAATCCCAGCCTGTCATGTGGATTTGTGAAGGCTTGGCGTTCATTGCAGCTGCATCATTGAAGGAAGATAAATATGGCGTTGTACAGAATGACCTTCCACAAATAATATCTGCATTGCTACATCTCAAACAAAACTTAGATAAGTTAACAAAATTAGGGCTGGTCCCAAGGAAACAAATCCTCAATGATTTATTTGCTATGAGAATGAAGTCTGCTCTTATGTCGTCAGTGAAGAGAAGCGTTTATAAAATTGTTAATACCTTTTCCAAGTACATGAATGATATACCTTTGGATGCTGACCTTCAATTAGCTATTCAGCCATTTTTATTGTGTAAGGAAGCTTAGATTAAAAATTTTGTACTTTACTTTAAGTTTGTAAATAAACATTGTGTTCATAAGAGTATGTTTTTTTAATTAAACAATATCTTTTATTTCTAAACAACTACTTTATTGTCTAAAAACAATTACATAATTCAACATTAGACTAATACAACTCAAAAACGTAACTATTTTAAACTATTTCATTGACTAGTAAACATGCACCATTTATTTTCTAATGACAGTCATACATAATCAAATTATGAACATTTAATTATTCTGCTTATATGCTATATTATCCTGTAACTTTCAAAGTAATGTATCTTCATCTCTTAATTCGTTGCTCAGGAGCAGTGACCTCTGGCTTGCTGCTCCCAGAAGAGCTGTTCTCTCAGCTGATGACGTTCCTGATTCATAGCTTAATGATCCTGGGAATGAGAGATTATATAAAAAAATGACGCCACACGTGACATTTTGAATTTGCTGGTCAAGAAAGTATGATGAATTTAATTTGATAAAAAATCCAAATTTTACTACTAAAATAATCGCTCATGGATTGAATTGTTCAAATATCTTGTTATTACTTTATGGGTATATGGGCGATTAATTTATAATAGTGATTTGGAAATCCTTAATTGAACGAATATGATGTAATAAGAATATGATGTAATTTTTGGCAGAAAACTAAACAATAACGGACGGACGGACCCTAAGATCCTATCGAAATTGAGTGGGTGTATCTATAGTCAGACAAGATCTTTCGGCGTGTGGTCAAAAAGTTTAACAGTGAATTTAAGCCAATCCATTAGTTTCGAAAAAAAGAAATCACATTGGTACCTATGTTCAGTATTCACGCGCCCAAAGATCCTTGACGGATTGTGTACCGTGTTTCCCGGAAATACCCCTACTGTTTCTGTGAATTCTACTGAGTTCATTTCAACAGGTCAATGATCCGGAATGAAAAATATCAACTACATAATTGAGTTTGTATGGGAAGTCGACTTTTATTTTCGTTCTAAGGCATTACCATCTGCTGAAATGCAGGGTTTACAGAAACAGGCAACTTTGGCTAAAAAATGGTATGGAGCATTTACACGAGGCCAATCTAGTGACAATCCATGAAGCCATGACGGGCCACAAAATGACTGCTGGCATGGACTGGTGGTCACATCACTTGCCTCTATGTCAACGGTCGCGAATTTGGGTCACGCGGTTAACATAATACTTTAGTGATATTTGTTGTGGGCACTTGGGTATTTTTATCTATCTATGTATGTACTTAAAAGTATTTATGTAAAAGTAAAAAGTATGTAAGCACCTGGCACCCATAGTACAGGTTACCCTAGTCTGGGTCAGATGGCCGTGTGCTAAAATGGCCTGGAATATGTCTGGATTGCCACTATTCACATATTGGCATGGCTTAAAGCTTGGCCTGGTGTAAATGCTCCATAAGTGATAGCATCTTACATACGGCGGGTCATTACCGTCGTGTGGCGGCGTGGCGGTGCGCGTGTCGGAGGGCGGGTCGGGCGAGGCGAGGCCGGCGCGTGCCCAGCCGCCCGGCGACTCCAGTGTCGACGCCTGCAGGCTGTAGCTCTCCCTGCGGTGCGTGGGTTACGTGGCTCTTTCATATACATGTTCATGAACATATACAAAGTGTGCTCCACCGTAGACCCCATAGCTGCTTAACATAAGGCAGGATGGTGGTCAAATGATAATTTATTTAACAAAAAGCTGAGTCAATCGTTAAGATAATTTATCACCTAGTCAAGTGCTATGAGACAACCAAAATAGCACAAATAACCTCTGGACATGATACACCTATATAAATAGTTTAAACCGGGTGTTGCGACGGGAAATTAGCCAAAGACAACACCCGGTTTCGCGCCGTAACACCCGGTTTAAACTATTGATATAATGTCAGTGCGCGTTTCTTTAAAAAATGACACCTAGGCATTGACTTAGTCATTTGCAATAGCGCGTAACGTCACCATTTTACCTGAGGTTATGACGTGACTTCAAGAACTCCAGCGTAATCTAGACAATTATGTACATTTGTAGACCTCAATAGAGATATATAAGGTAAGGTAGACCTGAGAGCCAGACCTAGGAAGTGTCTTCCACCGCGAGTGGCGACAGTAACACAATAATAAAGGCCGTAGAAAAATCCTTAAGTAGTTTCTAAAGCTTAACCTGTATCCAGATGTAGAAGAAGTGACGGAAACTTGACTCTCGCTGTCCCACGAGGTGTCACCGGGCGTGAGAAGCGGCGGCCAGGCGCGTCGCAGCGGGGAGCTCCCGCCGTTTGGGGGCGAGCACTCTTCAGACTCGTTGCGTTGCGAATCGTACTGAGGTGGTATGGAACTATGTGAGGTAGGTACACAGGCTTACAGTCAAAGATTGCTGGAGCCATACGGTTGTATTTTAAATGGACTGGTAAAATGTGTAAAACTAGCCATTTCAAATAAGGGGAAGTATAGTGCTACAAGGACTTCTTGGAGCTTAGATAAAAGTTTGACACTCAGTAAAGATAATCGATTTGAGTTGATGGATAATACTGCAGAATAACACAAAACAAGTACCTAAAATATACCTACAAAGAGAGAAATAAAAGAGTGGAGAGCAATCTTTCAAAATTGTAATTGTACATTCAGAACTTACTGAAAGTTGGATTGTGTTACATTGTGGCCGTATTTGACTAATCTAAGCTCTGATTATGCCATAATCTTATTGAAACTGACAAAGATTCGAGATTGACTTTGAATGTAATAGATGGATGTAAACACTGGTGTGTTATACCTGTATATGGCGTAGTGACTCTGGCGCTGGTCTCACTTGAACTTGCATTTACAAACTGACTGTGACACTAAGAAAGAACAGAACCAGGGAGAATGCAGCCATCACGAATTTAATTGTGGATTTCGTAAACTTACGTTATGATCCCGTCGACTGCGCCTATACTTGTGCGCTCGGCGCGAGGGCGGGCGGGCTCGCTGGAGGCGGCAGCGGTCGTCGTCGCCGCTGTCGCCCGCCTCGCTCGCCTCGCCGCCCGCCCCCAACCCCGTCCGAGTCTCCCCGCCCACCCCAGTCGTCGTCCCCGACCCTCCCCCGGACCCGCCAGACATCGGAGAGAGGGGGGTGCTGGATGTCTCGCCTAGTAGTTGTTAGAATAGTTAATACCTAGTTTACTGTTTGTGTGTGTACATGAACGATCTTACAAAATATACATTTGTTGTTATATTTATTATATTTTTTTATTTCCATAAAAAAAAAACTTATTACAATATTTTACTTGGTCACTTACTAGGCTGCATTACGCGACCTGTATTTAGTAATTTGTAACAACATTACCTGATGTTAGTTTCACACCGACTGAGGACACGAAGCGTAGCTTATTTGATTGGAATTTATCATCCTTTACACCGAGTCCTGACAGTGAAAAAAATATTTCATAAAAAAAGAGTAGATACAGCACAATGCACGCATAAAGATTCTTTTGTAAGTACATCACCAAGTTACTGGAAAATATATTACCTGGCGGAATTTGTCCTAGGCCATTCTGAACGTTGCTATCGGAAGGCCGTCTTAAATCCAACACATCGTTTGAGCCGCTCGAAACTGATTCTAAAAATATATAAGACAACATAATCAACCGGTCAAATACATAAAGTATTGTGTTAAGAAGGTTAGAAAGGTTTAGGTCATGCAGCGGTCGTCGATAAAGTACTCTATTACAAAGGAATAAAAGAGTGGTCAATAGAAGTTTTGAAGTGTGTATCGATCGTGTGCTCAGTGTAGTGGCCATAGCTTTGTGATTTCTAATTATTCGGATCCTACGTTGAACGAAACGTGAAGTTTACCCTGCAATATCTAGGAAGTGTTGAGTAGGATGTCAGGGATCACTAAAACTACAAATCTAAGGGACATCTAAGGGGGCTATCTAATCTCGTTCGCTGCGCACTGCACACGTCGAATGCCGCGCATTCTCCGTATGTCCTTTTTAAAATCGATGCCAATATTTTTCTTAAGATGCCGATTCGTTTTTTTTTCGTTTGCTTTAGAAAAAAGTATTTTTGAACCTCTTTTTGGGCATTGCGGCGCGGACGACGACGGGTGGTCGGGTGTCCTCGGCATACCCTTTTCCTTGTCCTTCTGGTTCCAGGGGAAGATTGACACAAGTGATTGACGGTGTTTGACAGGATCGTTGGTTGCCGTCGGCCGCGGGTACGCTTCTGACGCTCGCTTGCCGCCCGGTATTATGTTCTCTGTCTGGTCTGTTGGACATAATGCAGGATTAACGATCGCAATATACGGGCACATTTTAGCAATATGTGATGTATCCAAGCTAGAAGGAAAGAAAAGAAAGTCAGGTCGGATAGGAAGCCAAGGCTCCAAGCTTCTTCAAGTTCATCTGTGTATAGTTTATACTGCGTGTGAAAGGATCCCGGGCAATGATCTTAGAAACGTTGTTGGGCTTATCAATATGAACAACTTTTATTATGGTGTCAATGTGGAGAAATGAAAAAAACAATTTTAATCTCGAAACAAAATGTCATCTCCCGAGGCAAAAAATTTGAGATGAAAAAAACTTTTTTTTATTAAGACCATTTTTTAGGGTCTTTTTACACTATGTATAAAGTTATATTTTAGAAAGTATAGCAAAGACTCACCGCACTTAAACTGATCTCTAGTTTCCCGCAGCTGACGAAGTTCCTTGGCCATTTCGCTGATCATGACGGTGATGTCCTTAGTCGGCGGCACTTTGCCACCTTGCATCTTTTCCCGCACCAAGAACTGCATGTGACGCTCGTCGTTTCCAATTGGAGGTTGTGAAAGCTTGAAACATTATTTTTCTTAATAATTGATGTGCTTAAAAAGGATTCCTTTATAATTTGAACTTTTTCACGAAAAAGCTAAGCGATAGTAAATCCTACATACAACCAAGTACCATCGAGTTTCGTTTTCAAAATTAAGATTTGAAACTTCAAAATGAAGACGGTACTCGTTTATAGGTATTTGGTTTAGAAAATATATCCCACAAGGGACGGAGCTAGGGGCAGTGTGGGAGGGGAGGACAGGGGAGGGGCAGGTGGCAGTCACCTTGTGCACGATGGAGGGCAGCAGGAGCACGTAGAGGGGGCTGCGCACGGTGACGACGTGCTCGAGAAAGGTCCACAGATGCTGGGAGGCCTCGTTGCGACGCGCGAGTTCGCGCATGGCGCGCGCAATGCGGCCCCACTCGTTGCACAGCTCGCTCGTGAAGCACGTGCACACCACTTTCAAGGCTAGAGAGCAACGGAAGCCTTATTTAGTTTCTTACTCTAAAAAGTTCATGAGTTATGATTGCCTACTGGCGTTTGTTTAGTTAAACTTAGCGGTGAGACTGGTTAACGGAAAACTGTGGGATAGTTTAGTTTCTAAGAAAATACTAAATAGCTGTTATTAAATTTGAGAATACCAAGTATCTATTTCAATTCCAGTCTGCGAATGGTGGTCAATAAAAAATATTTTTATTTTTAAACTTTGATCTCCCGTAACTGAATATTTTTTTAGTGTTTTATTGATTGATTGTTACGAATTATTTTGAGTTATTGACTAATCTGATTTCCATATTTGGTTATAAATTGCAAAAGTATAAGGGTTATGGTAGTTTTTTGGACGATTTTATTAAATCTCAAAATCGTTAATATCTTAAAGATAAAAAAAAATTGCATAGGGTCTTCATCTCCATTTAGGCTGCACATGAGTTGTACTTTCACACCTTAAAAGGAATTACACCTGTCACCTTGTATATAGAATATGACACTACTCAATAAAAAACAACAGAACAATAATATATGTCCATCGAAAACCCAATTTTCAAAAAAGCTTTCCCTTTTTTGTTCTAAACCAATAATTGCGAATTCGAAACTCACCCAAAAAGGCAATCTTATACAGCTGATCAGACAACTTCATGGTCTTCCTAGTATCCCGACTGCCGGTAAAGGTCAGGGAATTGGTTCTGGCATCAGACGCCGTCAGTTTGGAGCCCACCGTGGATATCTGGCCGGCTGGGGCTGGCGGGTTCAAGGCGTTTATCACCACAGACACTATGTAGCTTATGTCTGTTTGACGGAGCGGCGGTACATCTGGAATTTTTGCGAAAAGGTGTAAAATACGTTGTTTAATACCTTTGTTCAGAGTTAAAAATGGAGCCCTTAGTGAATAAAACTTTTTTATTGATAATTTTATGTCAGAGAGACAAAATGTAGACAGAGGCCATCCAATTCCACTTCTCTCAATACTTATACTATACATATCTCTGCATGTACTCCTTTCGTAAAACTTTTATCTAACATTATTTCCAAATGATGAAACCAACGGAAGCAAAGGAGGAAAATTTACCTACTTAGTCACATTTTTTTGTATGGAGCAATTACTTAAGATATTTTCCTTCGCTATAAAAGAACTTCTAACTTTCGAATATGGATACAGATTTCATAATACGACTTTAAAATGCCCCTATTCACGTCTCACCTTTCTTGTTAGTCATGGCAACGCGTAGACAGAGCGGCATGAAAAGGTTCATAAGCATGTTCTCAGTCTTCTCAGCAGACGGGAATACGGGCGCGCCGCACATCTGCTCCAGGGAGTAGCTGTTTTGCTAAATATTAAGGTGTTCACTCAATTGAATTTCTTCTGTGCAACAGCGCACAGAGTGTAGAAGGACCCCGAGAAATGGTCTTAGAAACGTTGTTGGCTTTATCAATATGGCAATAATGCGCAGAAACAAAAAAAAAATCATCTGCATACAAACTATACAAATGTTTGCCTCGGGAGATGACATTTTGTATGGGAATTGAAACATTTCTTAATTACATTTCACCACATTGTCATCATAGTAAAACTTGTTCATATTGACGAGCCCAACAACGTTTCTAAGACCATTGCTCGGGTCCTTTTACACACAGTATTTACATATAAAGTTACAACAGTGCTCTGAAACTGACCGTAGTTGATATTATGTCAAATTGCTACTTTTTATTGTTATAATTCCAATAGCATTCGTACCTATAACGTTGGGTTAAATACGGTTTGTGAACTATGGTAATTAAGCACAGATTAACAAGTAGGTATGCTTTTTTATTTTTTACAATATTTTTTTTTACAATTAAATGTTTATTTCATCGTTAGAAGTGACATACATATAAACGGTAGCATAAGACCTAGCTTGACGATTAGGAAAACTAAAGTAAACGTCCCCTAATTCATTCCTTTTCAGGTCTTTCAGGGACCCTTTCTTGGTCAGAAGACCCGGGAAGAAACTGGCTTTTCAAATTGCCAAGGCTTACCTACTTACCATTAATAGTATAAGTACTTAAGATTACTACGACTTAATACTAATTTAACAACAGATTGATGCAATTGACTCTCTGACTCGGTAAGTGTTAACATTTTATTCTTAAGTTCTTAGTTAAATAGGTACATACCCCAGTGATAAGTAGCGCGATAAGTCTAACGAGCTGGCTGCAGAAGGCCGGCGGCGGTTGCTGGGACATCATGGCGGCTGAGGCTGACGTCATGCTCTCACCGCTGCTGCTCTCCGATACTAGTAAAGTCTGAAAACAAGTTCTGACACCTTAGTACCATTTTGTAGCCGGATTTGGAAGCTGGCTCCGGCACCGGAAAGAATATACTGATAGTAACTAGTTCCTAGTCAACTTCAAAACGTTTTTCCGTACAGAAGCCAGATAGCAATTATAATACAGAGTATACAGGGTGTAATCGTTAAGTTTAGCCAGGCCAAAATTCCATAAATATAACATATATATATCACAAGACTTCCAACTGATGTTGACAGTGCGTTACTCAATGAGTAAAATTACATTAAAACTTTTTTCAAATAGATGAAGAACTTTAAAGTAACAGAACCGACTTCAATTGTTATTATACGCCCGATGATCAAACGATTTTTCAAAGATCCCCTCCATTGATCGGGTCTGCCATCATCAAAGCCTAACTTCCTTATTATGGGAAAGCTTTTAAATTTCTTCTTTCCAAAAAACAAAAAATAACATAAACGGTTGATGAACGACGAAGTTATCGGCGAACAGACATAAAAAAAACATATATACGGTCGAAATAAGAAAGACTCCTTTTTAAGTCGCTTAAAAATGAAAGAATAGTTTACCTGTAAAGTGTTCAACAGCGTTTTGATTTGTTGCCATTGCATAATGTAAGGGCACCGTGCCATAGTCTCGTGCACGCCTTTGAGCAGATTCGCAGCCGCCTCCCAGTCCGTATTTTTCTAATGACAAAGAAATCAATAATAATAAGTTTTAAGTGCTGAGACAGGAAAATAGTGATACCAAATATGTATCCGACTAAATAATTAATTCAAACGTTGCTAACGCCATCCTTAGTAGATTTCGGTCCTTAATTTCTCATTGCATTCGTTCAACTTATAAAATAACTAGCTGATCCGGCGAACTACATACCGCCAATTTTTTTTATTAATAATTTTAACTGGTCTGAAACACGTTTTATTAAAAGCTTGCTTAACATGTGTATCCCGAAAGTTGTGAAGTGCATGTCGTAGGAATGTTGGTACAATTATTGCTTTGTTGGCAAGAGAGATCAAGGGGAGAATCAGTTATAAAAAGCGCGTACAAACAAACAAACTCTTCAGCTTTATAATATTAGTATAGATATGTAATTTATAGATAGCAAGCAGCGCCTCTAATGAGAACGGGCATTCTAGTTACATCGTAGCATCATATGAGCATGGAACTCACCCTAATATTAGTCTTCTTAGTGATCTTGGAGAAGACTTTATCGAGCCGCCTGAGTATAGTGAGCAGCGCGGGCTTGAGCGCGTCGTCGGCCCAGTCGGCGGCCGGCAGCACGGCCGTCATGTACATCTGCAGGCCGCGGCACGCCATCGACTCCGGGTCGTACGGGGACACCTTCAGCAGCGAGTGCGCTATGTCCGCCAGGCGCTGATAGATAGAATTTTTTTTAACACTATGAACAAGCGTTTGACCACCATCCTGCCTGATGTTAAGCAGCGATGTGGTCCACGTGTGATTGAAAAGATATTGTTACAAAGCGGGGTAGGTTGAAAGGCAATTTTGCGATTGTAGCTATATAGTTATAAAAAAATATTGTGATTACAGTAATCTACTATATAAAAATAAGTCGGGTTTTCCTCCCTGACGCTATAACTCCAGAACGCACGAACCGATTTCCACGGTTTTGCATTCGTTGGAAAGGTCTCGGGCTCCGTGAGGTTTATAGCAAAGAAAATTCAGGAAAAAAATCAACAGAAAAGCGGGTAAACGAAACGAACCCATCTGGTGGCGAAACGGAGTTCGCCGGGTTTGCTAGTTGTTTATAAAAAAATAGGTACAGTGCAATGGTGTGCACAAATTTGATCTCTTTTCCATAGCCTAAATACAGAACGATTAATAAGAGCTGGCATCCTAACACATTAACACGATGCGCTGGTCTGTGAGTAAATGAGCGGCGTGACCTATCACTTTTTACAAACACAGAGTGACTTTGACTTGTCACGTTGTGTTAAATATACTATTAGCTGTAGAACCGATGACCGTTGGGGAAAACGAGTTCTCGAGTGGAGACCGCGTCTCGGCAAACGGAGTGTAGGACGCCCTTAGGCAAGGTGGACTGATGATATACGCAAGATGGCTGGCAGAAGCTGGATGCGAGAAGCCGAAAACAGATCATAGTGGCGTGTAATTGGAGAGGCCTATGTCCAGCAGTGGACAAGTATGGGCTGATGATGGTGATGTTAAATATGCTTGGGGAACAGTGAGCATCTACTTAAGCCTAATTATTTTTTCAGTTTTACTTACAATATGCGACTTAGAATCCAATAGCTCCAAAGGCTTGCCCTCGCTGCCCCCGCTGAGTTTAGAGCCGTTCAGCTCCACCAGTCGGGCGGTCGCTCGACCGATGAAGTCGCCCACTAGTGATAGAAGCACGTCCCGTGGACGACGGTATTCGGCTCGGATCATCTGCAATTCATAGGTATAAATCGTTTTAATACTACTTACATTTATGTAAATTTATGTAAGGTGACTCTTTAAGACAGCCCGTCGATTTTCGCTGAATCGAGAATCGGAGCGATTGAAAGCGGGTACTAAATTTAGTATAATTTAGATTGAGGCTGTAAATACAATTAAAATATTAAATTATACAGTTTTGCTATTATATTACCGAGTTGTAGTAAACATCATACCTCGGAATTCTCAGGATCCCCAATGTCAGCTGAAGGTGGCATACGAGAATGCTCGCTGACGAACCGGGAATGGCTCTCGTCATCCAATATGTCCAGACCTATGAAGGGTTGAGCGGCTCGCGAACAACCACGTTGTGACGAGCCCTTATGCTCCGGCGATGTACGGTATGGGCCGTTGTATGATCTGTGTGATGAGGAAATAATTTATCAATACGAAATGGAGTCATTTCAGGGCAACTAATCGGTATTAGTATTTCAGGAAGCCTTTGCCTGCCTGGGTAAAAATTCTAACCATCACCCACATCGTACCACAGGAGTACAAACGTGACAGATCGTTATCCCCTTGCCATTTAAATGTCTACTGTTTTAGACAGGAAGGCTTCATCAAGGTGTTTTCGTTCCAACATCGTATGGGCGTTGTGTAGGTGTAGCAGGAATAAAGCACCTGAAAATACTTATTGATACTCGCTCACAGTGGGATTCGAAGCCACAACATTGCGAAATCTAGTAACTGCACCGGCAAACCACACCCCCTATAAATGGAGTGTTGTACTCACTTTGAAAGCCCCTCACAGTTGTTCACCAGAGTCTTGATAGCTATTGCAAGTTGTTGTATAATCTCCTTCTCAGTTTTGCCTTCCTTGTTGTATGTTGGTAGCTGAATTTGTTTTACGTAACACGGTAATATCGCTTCCAATATTATCTGAAAAAAAATCGTGGTTTTTAATTACACTATCTCTGGAAAGAATATAGTAGTTTAATATTGTCCTTTATTTATTATAAGATAAAGTTGCTGTAGACTTTTTTGAACTTTGTATTGGCTGACATCGAGGCTAGCGACACTGCCGGGCCTAATTAGAACTATTTATTTAGCACCCCATGTTCGGACGAACAAGAACCGAAAGGATAGGTAAGCGTGCTTTAACGTAGGTCATATCCGCTACTTAACACTGCACACTGTGGCCAAATTGGGACATTGGCTGTTATAGAACACTCAGTGCGATATCGCTTGTTTCAACAGCGTGTTATAAGTTTTGTCGTGTTTTTCTTGGAAAATTGTAACAGCCAGGATACAGGTTAAACGTTTTCGATGAAAAAAAAACTTACCAGCATTTGATAACCCCTCATACTTTCAGCGGAGTACGAGACCACCATGACACACAAGCTGATACAGTCGAGCACGTTGACCATTTCGTCTTCGTCTCTGTAGCAGAAGTCAATGGGCTTGAGGGGCTTCTCCTCTTTGATCAACTCGGCAATGTGCAGTGGGTCGGGCGACGGTGTCTCGAGGCTTAGGAGTAAGTTGAAGAGACAACTTGACTGTACCTGAAAGTGGTTTTAAATGCTTTGTAAAACTTAGTGTGTCTGTGACACTGTGTAATAAAATTCGTTTAGGGATTCAGCTGCAGCACAATGCTTCGTGTTTTGGAAATCATGAAAATAGTATTCAGCATTTATTGCATAAATCTTACATTTAATAATAGTGCGCATGTTTGAAGAGGAATGTTAATGTTTTTACCTAATGGTTACATCAGCGACGAGGAACGGAAAGACTAAGTAAGAAGGGTAGAGACTTAGTATGCGAATGAATAGAATGTGAATGAAGAATTTCAGGACCGACTCAATTATTGTACTCACTTTACTGGCGTCTCCATAAACAGATTCCTCATCGGTATCCAAGATGGCCGACACCGAACCAAACATTTGCAGTATGAAAGGTTTTCTATTGAGTAAATAGAACTGTTTGACCGCATACTCTATGGTCGTAGTCACCAACTCGTTAGTTTGGTAGTTTGAATATATTTGCAGAAGTGTGGGCATTATTAGTAGATATCTGAAAAGAGCAATGCGGCAATATTTCAACTGTTTGAAACTATGTAGAAACCTTATTTAAGGCTCGTTTCAAATATTAGAAATAACTGTTAACGAAAATCCGTTTAATTGAGACTTCGTATGCGAGGCGGCGGTGTGACCGGCTGATTTTCAAAAGAAAAACAGTGTACTTATTTAAATTATTAGCATTTCCATAAAATATATTACTATCCGAAGTAAGATTATGACAATATGTCAATGACATATAGGTAACACAAAAAGAATATCTAAAATTAAACCAATAGAAAATACTGGCGTTCTGTCAGTTTTATCATCAATACCAAAACATAGGTCTGTCAATATATTACTTTTCTTACCCGTTAGTAGAGAATATGTTCTTGAAGTTTGAGGCAGCGTTAACATAAGTAGCAATGACGTATCGAAGTATCAGCGCGTCCTCGCTGTGCAGCATCAGGGCACCATTCAGCACGTTCAGGAACAAATGTATGTCACGTGATGACGTGAAGTTGCCCGCCATCGCTTCGAACATACGGGCTATGAGGCGGACCCACCTGTTAAATATTCGTGTATTTTATTTTAGCATTATCTTGCTTAGCAAGTGCCTCTGCCTACCCTGCTTTAGGATCAATAGTTTTGTTAAAGGAAAATTATTCTTATCTTTGCTTCCTTTTTATTGGAGTTCTAAACCAAAAGTTCAGTAATAAGTGATTTAACAAAGAAAGATGCAATATGTTACATTGCAGTATTCATAAAACATAACTTACATAAACTTGTGCAGCACGTCAAGACCATGCAGCATAGTGCCCAATGGCCCATGACTGTGAAGGTCCAGGTCTGCTTCCAGAGCCTTCCGAGGGAAGGACGGCAGCTTCATCAGCTCATCGTGTAGGAACACCACTCTCTGTACCACCTGGAAAACAAAACAGCGGGTCAGTTTAGTTTGTTGTTTACTCGTTTTATTTTTATTGCAAAGTAGTAAAAATAAAACGAGTAGTAGCTGTTTATAAAAACTATTTATATATTAATAGTCGTTTGACCACTATGCTACTTGGCTTTTAACAGCAGTGTCGTTTAGAGAGGACAAGAGGTCGTTTTTCAGTATACACAAACATGCAGGCTTGCCCAAGTCTATTGTGAAATTTATAATTAAAAAAAAACTAAGCAGCTTTTAATTGTCTGGATGATATATAATACTTTTTTACTACAGCAATATACATATCACACTCTAAAGACCTGTACTTCATCGACACAAGACGAAATGTACCGAAAGGCTTGCGTTAGACATTACAACTTACAGAAAAAAGTTTTACACAAAATTCTTAATATATTTTTTTACATAATATTCAAACTTACCATATCAACATTCTTCAAAATGGCCCAAGTGAGCAAAACTTTCCCTGTTTCGACAAACTTCTGCAGTAACGCTTGCTGCTGCAACTTCTCAAACGCCTCAGCTGGCTCCATGTGGACAAGCCCTAATTGCGGGTACTGGGAGCGTTTGAAGAAATAATAGTCACGTACGTAACTTTGAGGATTGTGAATTTGACCTAAAACAAATGATAAAATGTCAGTTTGTTTGACGTATGGTGATGGGCAAAGTCAGTTAAAATAAAAAAACGATTATAAGGACAGAGTGCTTTATATTAATATTGTTATTTATAATAAAATTGAAAGAATGGTTCTACATTGTTCCAAGTTAGTTGCGAGCGTCTGATCAACATCAAGTTCAATCTGCCGTCAATCAATCATAGGACTGACGAATTATGGCGTTTTCCGAATTTAATAAGAAAATATAAAGACATTATTTCCTTTATGACTGTTTTTTTGGTAATTTCACGCAAATAAAGTATTGCAACAAATACGTCAATATTTTAGTTAAAATCAACAAAAAAAAAATATGGCTTAAGAGAGAAATGTACGAGTATAACTTACGTGTTTTGAAGTCAACCAAAAAGTATTCGTCGTGCATCTTTTCGGGAATGCTGAAGAAGTCCAAAGACTCCCTCAGTATTTGACAGAACTGCGTATCTTCTTGGACCGGGAACTGCGATGGTATACAGCCCTCGTTGTCCGCTGTAAAATGAGCCTTATTAATGTGTGCTATAAGGACTTTGATACCTGTTACCCAAGGTAAACAATATTATATTCTTTACCTTATTTTGTATATGTAACAAATGTTTATGTCCACAAAGGGAATAAGATTAAATTATATCCAAATGACTTCTAGTTTGACAAGTGGCTTCTAAAGACCGTGCACAGATATTTTGCCGGAAGCCGCGGCTGGCGTATACCAACATATAATGACTGTCAAAGGAAACATAACTGTGAACGGTCTGTAGATGGATAAATTTAATGGGTGATCAGTAGACACTCATATAACTTGGAGGTGTACGTAAGACAAAAGAACTTACGTGGTCCGTGCACAATAATCTTTTTAGCGGCAGGGACGTTGGCTGTTAGAAGAATTTGAGCGTCGCATTGTTCTTTTCGTAAGATCTGTTTGAGATCTTTGAACATTATACCGTGGACACTGTGCACCACCTAAAAGTAGAAGACAGTTAACATGTTGTACAGTAGAGCGTCTGTAGTCCAGTTGGTCGGACACCTGACTTGTAACCGGGAGGGCCCGGGTTCGAGTCCGGCTACTGGACGTGTACCAATAGGACTCTTTTTCAGAGCCTATGTACGCAACGCAACGCTCGTACGGTGAAGGACAACATCGTGATGAACCCCACACACCACAAGGTGTGTGAACCCTATAACGGCGATGGGCTCACCCCCTGTCACGTTGGGTTAAATACGCTTGGTGAACCGTGGGTACTTGCTTACTGCTTTAGCAAATGCCTCTGCCTACCCCTCTTTGGAATTAAAGGCGTGAAGTGTATTTTTTTTAACATGTTTATAATCTAATCATTTATAAAGAAAAGTTATTGTATCATTACAGAATATCTTGTAGCAGATAACACATTTTTAAATAAATAGCAAGAAAGTTTGTGCTTCTGCTTTTTTTTTCCGTACATGCATTGTTATTAGAGTATTTACACTAATTCGAACTTCTATGGTATACAGAAATGAACTAAAGTAGAACAAACTAGCTCTCTTATAGAAAATACATTACGAAATATTCTGCCTGACAAATTCCAAACACCTCTCAACAACTCACCATCCATAAAATAGATAGGGCCGCTCCAATCAATTTCTGTCCGTCCTCGTGCGGAGTCCTCACATAGAACATGACGTAGCCTATAATGTAGTTATACAAGGCAAAAGCAGCTTGTTGAGGCAGTCGCGGTATGAAACGGATCAAGTGGCGCAGGAGTTTGAACATCTCGTCCTGATGGTCGCGTGTCAAACGTTCGAGAACGTGGCGGAGGAATAGGGCCGAGTCTTCCACTAGGCATCCCCAGATTGCCTGCGAAGATAATATAGGGACATGTTTATAGGTAAGAAAACGCGATGCTGAATACAGATGGCGCTTCATGTGGTTGATATACACCAATGAGAATTATGCAATCTCTTAAGTACTTGAAGTGACAATGGATGAATTAGTCGTGCTGTTTTGGGTCAAGCGAAGTTAACGCCATTAGTTTATGAGTTTTCTTTCTTATTAGTGTCAAAGATTTTTTTTGTGCGGATCGTGGTGTTTTGAGCAGATTAAAATAAAGGGAACGGATTTAGAAATTTAATGGGATCCAACAATTTTGGTTGGTACATTGTTCACAGAATGTACCAAAATTAATTAATAGAACCTACTTGACGTGGCTTGGCCCTTCGTTCACCATTTATCACACTGAGTCACAAACCACAGTATTAGCACAAGAACCATGGGCGTGCATTTACCAACATAAACGTATTTACCATTGTTTCTTACATTCTCAATCAGTCACCTACTAACCTGATAAGCGACTTCATACACCGAATAGCCGTCTTTAGAAACCGCAGCGTCATCCAATAAAGCCACTATCTCAGCGACTGCGGAGCATAACGCGGAGGGGAAGAGGGCTGAAGCCACTTGAGTGTGATGTGAGCCGCGGACTCCTTCCGCCATTTCTTCGTCCGCGGGCGCTAAAGAGTTTGATTTTTGAAAATAAAACAAAACAGATTTTAGTATAAAAAGTAAGAAGTCATTACGATTTTCTAAGTTACCACCTTAATTTCTCTGGGGTCAGATCCTGGTTTTCTTATCATGGAACTATCTTTTCCAACAAAAAAGAATAATGAAAAAAAATCATAAACGATGTATTGAGAAACCAGCACCTTTTTGATGTCGTTTAAAAAGAAGGTGGCCTGTAAAACAAAGTTCATTGGAGATCTTCTAACTACAACTTGCTTCCTTAGATACCAAAACTAGCAAAATAAAAAATATAGTTTGAGATATATCATCTACAACATTTCTTTGAAAATTTGAACATTTTTGTATTTTGCGCTAACGACCTTAGACGTGGGGAGTGTCAATTTACACTTACGTTCAATATGATCATCAACCGCATGATCTAGCGCTGGTTCCCTGGCCGCTTGTCGCGTGATGGGTGTGCTTGTTAAAAGGAAGTTCTCCCGTTCAGCACGTTTCTGATCGTTACGTTGTTGCAATGCCTTCTTTATTGCTTCCGTCTGTTGCTTCTTCCGGGTCTTTGTCGCCGTTACTAGTGAACGCTGGAAATACACTTTTTTATTGCAATGTGTCAGCACATTAGTGCTGTAGTCTTGTTGACATATAGTTGGACTTTCAATCGAAAATTTATGTGTACGAGTTCGGTTGTGTACTAAACATGTACCTACTAATAGGTAGAGGGTCTCTTTCTCAAAGGGTGATGGAAAATATCGTGACGAAGACGCATACCACAAGGTGTGTGAACTCTATAACGGCGATAAGCGTCATTAATTAACAGTTTGTTTGGTTTGTTGCTTTTTTCACGAAAACGAATGAAAAGGGTTTTATCTCATTTGCAATAATATACATCCAACACATAGGGAACGGGGAACATGTCCTGGGTACAACTGAAAATTAGTTAAGTGAAAACTAAAGAAAAAATTAGTTTTATAGTTAGGCCGAAATTGTTAAAGGAAGTTCTTAAGACTTACATGTCGCTCCTGATTCAATGTCATCTCCATATCTTTGTCCTTAACCTGGGGACTCCACGGCGGGTCAACCACGTCCAAAGACTCGATGCCTATCTTGGGCGAGGGTAGAGTGAACTCTATCCCTGGAGGGGGTACTTTGAACGTCACCGACGCCCCCTCCTCCATCCGAGGCCACACTTGGTACCGAAGTTTCCACATCACTTGGAAACGCAGTATCGCGTTTATTCTGAAAGTGATTTAGACAAACCATAAAAGGGGTGTAGCTATAATCTTCAATTTAATTCGGTGTATCATATAACTGTAAAATAATTGTGATTCTTGTGAAGTGTTAAGCTTAGTTTTATACGTATTGCACTGATATCATTTAGACAACTTAACTAAAATGTTAAATGCATTTTTAAATGAACGCCGTACGGCTGATAATTAAGGCGCCCAGTTGGTTTCAAAAATACGAAAACATGGGTGGGTGACAGTATTTAACTATCATTTCTGTGATTGTACTGGTGTCGTAAAAATAATGAAGCCAGATGTATTTCTCTCTCTCTCTATCTCAGATGTATTTATCCAATGCACGGCGTAGAAGATAAAGAGATAATTGGGAGATTATACTCTTACTATTTTTCTGTCTAAATCCTAACTGTCAGGATGCAATTGACGTAGGAGGGATCTTGTTTCCGATGGTTTTGTCAGTAAAACTACCTTCAGGGCATACTGATTGTGATATTCCCCTAAAATAAGTTCAGGTAATTTGGAGAACGCACCAAACACGCTGTAGTACATCACATTATATTACCTCACACTAGGATCACTATGCTTCAAGTCAGTCTGCATAATCTCAGTGGCAGTTTGCGGCGTCTTGACCGCGGCCAGTATGAACAGCGAGGCTGCGCACGCGCTGAGCTCCCGGTCGGGCTCCAATAGCAACTCCCACGCCACCGGGGCTGACTCCGCGAACATACTATCAGGCATTATTGTTGCCCCTTTTATAAGTGTGGCTAGAGGTGTGTGGTGAGCGTCGCGGACCTGTATTAAAATTTGGTTATCTTAATACACGAGAGCAGTAATGCCGGGATATCTACAAAACGTAAAGGTTATCTATTGAAGCTAAAGACTAAATGGTAGGCTATACCTCAATAAAATGTTCATTGAAGAGGAATAAATCTAGATGCCCAGATTTATTCATTCAGAGGACAAAATAAACTGAAATGATTATTCAAGAAGCGAATAGCTACTAGTTGTTCTCAAAATAATCAAAAAATCTTTGTGACTTTTTTTTTACAATTTAGGTCTCATTAGCTAAAGTAGTTTTAGATGTAAAAGTCAAAACATGAACAAGCAGTATATAGTAAAACAATCTACTTACTTTCTGATTATTGACGATAATAGATAGATGTCAAAAAAAAATCTTAAAAATACATTTTAGAGTATGTCTTACCATGCTCTGATAAATACACCTTATGGACGTAAAATAACACATACAAATTGAAGACATGAATAGATGAAGGTGTTATGTCGCATTTTTGGATTTTGGCTGTTTTCAGCGTGAATGAAGGTGTTAAGTACCAAGGAATACCTATAACCTTTAAAACAACCACATTAAGAGCTATTTTTGTAGTTATAGAATATATATTTTGTCATATCTTCCAATGTCTAACTGAAACTTTGAAGTAAATTTTCTCGAAATCAGAATTCTGCGACATAACACCTTCATCCATTCATGTCTTCAATTCTAACCTGTCCTTTCAAATACTTGAGTATGGAGGGCGGCTCGGCTGGCGGGAAGGGGATGGTGTTGGGCGCGGGCGGCGGCTCCACGTGCGGCGTGGGCTGCTCCACGCCCACAGTCTTGTACGCCAGCCCCGCGCTCTCTATCACTGACCTGTCTAACCTGACGTGTAGGTGGCGTTAGTGGGCTTTTGTCATACATTACTTGAGATTCTTGTGAAGTGTTAAGCGTGGTTTTATACGTATTGCACTGATATAATTTAGACAATTTAACGCTCGAATTCTTGTTGCATTTTAAAATTAACGCCGAGTGGCTGATGATGATGATGGAGGCCCAGTTGGTTTTGGAGACGCCAAACGACTTTTAGAGTTAAACAACATCGCAGACTTTTATTGAGTGGGAGACCGTATTGCGACCTGCACGTTAGCTGAGCTGAGCACCTGAGCTGCGAGTCGAGTTGGAGTAAGAAAAATGTACCCTGCGCCCAGGCCACAAAAATGTACAGGCCACTACTAAAAACAATTCTGAGAAGTGAATTTAAAATGGGGAATTTTGGGAAGGAAGTTTTTCTGACAGATTTTCGGGTGGAGAGAGTTCTCCACCCGAGTTTGAGTAAACTTTGTTTGGAAAGTATGACAGTAATGACAGTTCCCCGCCGGAAAATCTGTCAGAAATACGTTAAAGAAACTTCCCATTAGAATAAAGTGAGTGTCTCAGTAACAAAACAATTCTTCTTTTCTATGGCTTTTAACCACTTTCATATGAAACATTACTATCCAAGTCGCCCTAAAAGCTTCTAAATCTGATACTTTCAGTGTCAGTATGCGACTAAGGTAGCTCTTAACTTTAAAATGCTTTAAAGAATTCGACCGTTAGGTACGTACTGGTATATTAGCCGAGTGTTATTAAGTTCGGTAGGTATATCATGCCAGTGATATCGCAGTCTATCTAGAGATAAAATAGGAAATTCTGTTTAATACCCTCAGTTAAATTGATTCATTAACTTTTACAGAAATCTTGGAGGATTAAGCAAATTAATAAATTTGTGGAAGATGACAAAAATTATATAAAACTTTATTCTGTTATGCATTTTAGGGATAATGTCTATCAGAGTTTGGCTCGCGGTATTTACAATACTTCATGTGGAAATAAAAAAACACATTTCTAGGACGCATTTCACAGAAACAAAAAACTCGAAATGTAACTATGAAACATGCTTTCCTGTATCGCGTTGTGTCTTATTGAAGTATAAATTTGTTCCCATTTCAACTAGTAGTAAAAAAAAAAAAAAAGAACGAAGCCAATCTCTTATTAAATCTACAAGAGAATTCTACGAGCATTTCTGGCAGCTCCCTGTAAAATATAGATAGAAAGCGAACATGCTTCATACTACTTGTGATAATAATAACTTAACGATATATCTAAGGAATTTGAATGAGAAATACAAATTGAAAACCGACTACTAGACGCACGGGGCAGCAGCAGTGTTTTCAGCCAGTTTAGGTACATAATGATGAATGAAGAGATCATGTGTACATACGACCTTATATAAAATTAAGACTGATAGAGTAGTTTCTAACAGTTTGAAGCCGGTGCTGAGTTCAGTGCGGGATTTGCATGGAAATGTATTCTAAATATTCATCATTACTAATGAACAAATCCTGCACCGATGAACGTTAGTAAGATAACAAAGAATCCGTGCGATAAAATGTTCTAATTCCAAGGACGAGAGTTTATTATCGGTCGTCGCAAACGAATGCTGAACCATTGAAAGGAGAAACAAAATGATAGCACTTCTGATCATATAAGTATCAGCGCACAACGCGTGAATCAATATTGAAGGAAAAGACAAAAAAATGGTTCAATATTCGACATGAGGGAAGAAACGACTGCAAGGTGTGTCGGTACGAACTGGCGAGTAAATCTGTCTCGGAACATGCTGTCCTTGCGCGGAGTTTCCGACCATCGCCTGAACCAGGAAAAAAAAACACGGACACTTGAATATCATGTATATCTAGATTACGCACATTTCTCCACATCAAAGCATCTGCTGAGAGGTAAGCTCTTATCGATAGTCGACGGGTACGATCAAAACCCTATTTCAGAATCCTTTCTGAAATATTTGAGAAAAAATTACAATGCGTTGAAATAGTTCATCATCGATCGTGAAAAAGGGCCTTTGTTGCCTAATATACTTGTTAGTTTAGCTAAAACCACTGTGTAGATGTCGCTACCTGTCATTGGAGTGTTCGGAAGCCTTTCTCCCGCGGCGGTTGGCGCCGCGTCGTGCGCTCGCGCCAATGTCCTCTTCCACGTGCGATTGAACTTCTGGACCGAACTTTTCACCGTAAACCTGGAATGGGATGCGAATTAGGCGATTGACTGACCAAGCCGAAGGGCTTTTTAAACATTTTGTCATTCCAGATACAATTTATAGCGTCATAGATGTTCCTTCAAAGAGATATGTCAATAAAGGTTGTGTCCATCCACTAAGAATTTCAAGGGCGAATTTGTGTATGCATGATTAGCTTTTCGCTTTCATATTGACGAAAATACTGTTAGTGTATATGTTTAAAGTAACCTTTTGCACGGCTTTCATGAGTCGTGCACACCCACGCATGTTCCTCCTAAAGCAGTACGGATGGCAGAAGTTTTGGTGGCAGCACACGTAGTTGAATGAGTTCAGGAACTTCACCACAGACTGAAACAATGCAATAGTTGTTTTTTTATATAAACTGACAGTTTTCGAGCGTAATGAATCAGTCAATTCAAACAATTAACCAGCCCCCTGGTCAATCACTATCTCAGCGCTGATATTGACACCTCATGCAGTAAATATGCAGGAAGATAACTTCAGGTCATAAGACCTGACACCAACCCGGCGTCAATACTTCAATCAATCCTACAAACCTTCAACCAGACGAATGGTTTATGTTCGGGCGGGTCTGTGGAGTTGCTGTCTGGACTGTCAGGAGGGTGGTCGTGCTCGTCAGACAGCACTCCCGGACTCTCCTCGCCGCCGCTCTCGTTCTCGCTCGCCATCACTCCGCCACCACCTGCGGCATATTAGTCTGTTGATATGCGTTACAAATACGTGTTGTTTATGTAACGACAGATGAAAATTTTAAACGAAAGTCTGTGATGCACACACCCACCTATCTGGCAAAAAAACAGAAATATTCACCAGATAAAGTTATGCGATTTAGTACCGGAAAGATGCTTAAGATTGATCGTAACCTATAAAAAAATATTGCGATTAGAATAGATCAGCAATGGTCGCAGTAATACTGACCTGAGCACCTGAAAAGCCCCAACACAAATAAAAATAATCTTTTAGCAATAAGGTCGCCCCTTTTGTAACCTTATCATTGTCTCATATGTCTATATACGTATATGATATATGTATTATCTTAGTGTCCAATAAAGTGTTCATTCATTCATTCATCTCTGAAAACGACTCACAGTTTGCCTTGTACTTTTGAGTTTTAAGAAATGCTTTTTTTTGTAAAGTGTCTGGGATAAGTTACACTAGAATTAAGACTAGTTTTTGAAAATAGGTTGTATCTAATGTCAATTAAAAAAAAATGAATTCATACAAGAGCTTCAACATAATTGCTTTTTTGCATCGTGTTACGTTTTTAAGAAATAATAAAATGCCTACTGTTTACAATCAAATTAAAATTGAGATTGAAATTTGACAAATTAAAGCTTTCCAAACAGAGCAAAATGGAAAAAAATATCTACTTCTGAACACTACACGTTTCATAATCAATGAAGCTTACCAGGTCCATACATAGCGGGCTCTGATGTGTCACTACGATCGGATACAGAGGACACTTTTCTTCTACTTTGGATGGAATCGGACCTTCTGTTAACGACTGAAAATAACAGAACATGCGTTTGAAGAGACATAAGAAAGGGTGCAATGATAGACTGGCCACATACATGGAAGGGGGTAAGGTAAAACAGTTATTATGACGTTAGACACAAAAAGATACCTTGAGGCTTGGAATTAAAGTTACGTTTGCAGCGAAGAAGCGATTGAAGTATAGAATGAAAGATTTGAATGTCAAAAATGGTCACAAGGCACCTTTTCTAGTGTAACAGTGACTTACATTCTTCGACTTCCCGATCTTTGGGTCTCAGTTTGATTGACCGCCGTTTGATTGATCCAGCGGTGTGACCTTGCGTGTTGCGTCGGTGTATCATTCCTTTAGCGCGCGAGCCCAGCCGGCCTTTCTTGTCGTCGATTTGTGCTGACGCCATTGCATCGGCCAGCTGAAAGATAAATAATAATAATAAATAAATATTTTACAACAACACACACATTGCCTTCATCCCATGTTAAGTAGCTAAAGCACTTGTGTTATGGAAATCAGACAACGAGATATATTTACTTAAATACTTTTTTTTAATTTTAAATACATACTTATATAATACACCCAGACACAACCAACAAGTACTTAAAAGCTCATCACCTAAATACCTGCCAGCGGTGGGAATCGAACCCACGACCCTACGGAGCAGAGGCAGACATGCTGACCACTACACCAACGGGCCCGTGATGGTGGATAGTGATGGTTGTTGAAGTTTTGTTTCACACAAGCAGATAGTTATTATGATCACAAGTGAAAGTTGCACTGGAGTTCAATACATTCACTTTATCATCCTCATCAACCACACGACGTCCAATACAGGACTAGGACCTTCCCCAATGATTTCCATGATTAATTGGGGGAAAATGATAATAATCGCTACGCTTGGCAGGCGGGTTGGCGATCGCAGTGGTGTTGTGGTTTAACTCACAGAGAGCGCTGCTGCCCGTCCTCTGGAGAGTTCCCTCGATCGTCTCTTACGACCCCCACGACGGGAAAAGTTAGGCTGGGGTGGTGTCACATGTTTTCTATTAGCCGTTATCACACGGCTTTGACGTCACATCACTTGAAAGAAGGACCTTGGACTGACGAAAAACGACGAAGGCTCTCAAGTCAACACGTATGTTTGTATATATGACCACGCATTACTTTTTACAGAGTAGTCCGATTTTGATATTGATGGTGGTCCCATATAAATTCGGAAAGTAAAATTTTGCTTTTTTTTCGTATGTTTAATTTTGTGTGTTTATCGTGACATAAAAAAGGGATAGGGAGACCTTGGAGTTTCACAATCATAGGCAAGGTAACATTAATTGTCTTGACGTGAGCTAGTTATGAATTGTTTTTCCTTGGATGGCGAGTTCATGTGTGGTGGTTTGCAGAGGTCACCGATGCAGGAGCACGCAGGCAGCGCCGCCGCCGCCCGCATTAGGAAACATTAGGTCGCTAACAAAAGGTTGGTATGACAAAGTGTCTTCACCGTAGCTTTATACCTAGAAATAGCTTGACTCACCGTAGCGTTGCTTCCTCCAGAAACATTTTCCGGTTCGTGTAAGACAAATGATATTTTCCTCTCAGTTTCCGCGCCGGCGATTGACTGTAAACTTTGTGCAGATGCTTGCGAATGTCCCATACTCGACAATGCCATACTCCAACGACGATTTGCCTCCCTACACCAAACTTAGGAATTAATACACAAAACATGACACTTTGGAACAGATGCATCTATAGGAATTTAGGCATACCTATATCCCATGCCAATATTTGCAGCTAAGCGATTTTCAGATTGGGTTCTAGCTTCTTCTATTTATTCTATTGCAATTCTGCTAATAGGAAGATCGAGTACGCGAAGGGATTATTTTTAAGCGGAAATTTATTATAATTCAGATACTTATTTATAATATTTACATGTCGCCGTCTTAGGTCATTTTATCAAAAACGAAACCGCATGCAGTTTTTTTTAAATAGGTATTAAATTTAATTATATTATTATGTAATAATTGCATTATTTAACACGTACACGATACTGCGTATAATGGTGCGTAATAATTTTGCAAGAGTGAAAAAAATCATCTATGAAAATACAGTACTTAAACCATTTGATACAGTGCCGCTGAAAATACAAAAAATATCAAAATTCATGTAAAACGCAAGTTCAAATCATTATCTATGAAAGCATGCGCCCAGTGCATTATGCGAGTTAACATGCATTAAGTTCTTTCAGACACATACTCGACTGGTATTAATGTGTGTTGACTGCTAAGAACCCTGTTAAAAACAAAAAATCGGTCGTCAAATTATATTATGCACTGGTAATAGCGTAATAGCGCAAAAGTTACAAATGATTGTATGAACTCACATATTCGTACACAACACACGTCTCCGTTTTGCCACCCATCTTCGCACAAATGACAAAATCATAATGTGTAAATATCGTACAACACGTATCAATAAATTACTTACCAAAAATGTTTATGGAAATGTGAAAACGTACCTGTATACACGCTCCCAAGGTCCTTTTTGCGATGAACGAAACGTTTTCGGTAGATTCTGGTAGGTTTCTCTAAGGAACGTTGTTATTTCGAAGAGAAGAACACATGCAACCAAACGCAGAGCTCGTGGGCATTCCGCCCCTACTGGTTTTCCCGGGATTCTGATGCTAGCTGTGGACAGAACAATAAGAAATGTTGAATTATAAACCTTAACACTTCCACACAATGGTTTATTTCGAATTTCTCACCTTCATCTAAAAAGTCTTCTTCTTCATCTTGCTGTAAAAGTTCCCGTTGACCTTCTGGGTCAGTCACTAATGAGGTCACTGTGTCCAAATGCTTCTGATCTTCTAGTAACATGTCTTCTAATCTATTACCTATGGCCTGTAATACATAAAATATATTCCTTATGTCATTTGTCACTTTATTTCACAAGTGTACTTCCAATTCTTAACTTTTCTCTTGACAACGCTATTTATATATATGTATATATGCAGGTGTCATCTTAACTGTATAAACGATAACACTGAAAAAATCTTAAATTCTTCGGTATACGAATTAAATTAGTATTATTAACAAAAAATGTAAATAAATTAATAATATAATTTAGACACTCACCTCCGCCCACTGAGTGAACAATTTCCCCGCAAGTCTTTGACGACGCAGTTGTGGTGAATGTGCTGTAAAAGAGATAATATTTTTGCATTTTCCGTGCATATACATACGTGAACCTACATGGTAGATCATGTTGATTGAAAGAATAATGGCAGATTTCGTTCCAGTAAAAAAGAAGATTTTAATGCTGTATCAATTTAAATCATTGTATGCAAGGAATCAATTTACATGTATTGTATTTTATATAAAGACCGGGATAAATTGTGTTAAATTATTGAAAATATCAGCTTTGTCATAGTTTCTGAACGTCTCAGTTCAATTTGTGACATTGATTGACGCTCGTTGACACATACATTTGACACATTGATGCTAGAACCTATCCGAATTTGAAACAATGGCAGCGTCAGTCAAATGTCAAAATGCCAGAAGTCTCGAAATGCCTTGAATTTTAGACTTACTAAGCCAAATATTTACTTTCAATTTAATTTAATATGCGGTGTTTTCAAAATACGTAAAACAAAGAATCTTATTTTAGACAACAAACACTACAACATCAAACTATGAAAAACGCGTCTAAATTACTGGAACGAAGTAATGTATGAAACCTGCCATCATTCTTTATGCATGAGCAAAAAGTTCTACAACGTACAGGTAATTTGATATGAGTAAGCAATTGAGTGACTGTGGAAACATTTTATACAAAGAGGCATTTACAATTTTTTTTTTATAAAAATGTATGGATAAGAACAAACTACTATGATCGGAATGTATGACTGTTATTTTTTAATTGTTGTTTACCAGAATCCTTGGACGTGTGACTGAGAGGGTACTTGAGCCAATACGGCCACTGGCCCTTGTTGCAGTTATGAACCAGATGAGCGCATTCCAGCAAAACAGCAGCCCGCGCCACCACCACCGTGTTTGGCTGAAACGTATTTTTTTTACGATGACGAATAAAGATAGTCACGTTTTGTAATGTAATGTACTTTAACACCAATGTTTACTATTTACAATCGTTCCTATTCTACAGTCCAACAGATGGCGCTGATATAGGTAAAAGCGTTGTCAGCATCAGATTTTCTACATTCACACCGACATTACTATTCAAGTTCCTTCGCATGACTTGCCGGTGTCTGTGTTTTCTGCGTAGTACAGTCTGAAGTACTGAATACTTTAGGTCTTCAAGTCGTGGATAAATAGGTACCTAATGCAAAAGTGCGCTCCATCGTAGACCACATCGCTGCTTAACATCAGGCGAGATGGGGTGGTCAAAGGCTGGTTAATTGTGTTTAAAAAAAATTAAGTACGCGTCGGGAGCTTGGAAATAATAGACAATTAATATGTAATAGCCTTTAGTACTAGTTAGCAGTTTACCTCGTACATTCCAGCAAGAGATGTCGGCAGTACAGTAGAGTGGAGTAGAGTAGAGGGGAACTCACCAGGTCCAGCAGGGCCTGCATGAAGAGCGGGTCGGGCAGGTCGCCGGGCTGCGCCGCGTCGAGCAGGAAGGCGGCTACATCCCAGCAAGAGATGTCGGCAGTACAGTAGAGTAGCTGTAGAGTAGAGGGGAACTCACCAGGTCCAGCAGGGCCTGCATGAAGAGCGGGTCGGGCAGGTCGCCGGGCTGCGCGGCGTCGAGCAGGAAGGCGGCTACATGCCAGCAAGAGATGTCTGCAGTACAGTAGAGTAGCTGTAGAGTAGAGGGGAACTCACCAGGTCCAGCAGGGCCTGCATGAAGAGCGGGTCGGGCAGGTCGCCGGGCTGCGCGGCGTCGAGCAGGAAGGCGGCTACATGCCAGCAAGAGATGTCTGCAGTACAGTAGAGTAGCTGTAGAGTAGAGGGGAACTCCCCAGGTCCAGCAGGGCCTGCATGAAGAGCGGGTCGGGCAGGTCGCCGGGCTGCGCCGCGTCGAGCAGGAAGGCGGCTACATCCCAGCAAGAGATGTCGGCAGTACAGTAGAGTAGCTGTAGAGTAGAGGGGAACTCACCAGGTCCAGCAGGGCCTGCATGAAGAGCGGGTCGGGCAGGTCGCCGGGCTGCGCCGCGTCGAGCAGGAAGGCGGCTACATCCCAGCAAGAGATGTCGGCAGTACAGTAGAGTAGCTGTAGAGTAGAGGGGAACTCACCAGGTCCAGCAGGGCCTGCATGAAGAGCGGGTCGGGCAGGTCGCCGGGCTGCGCCGCGTCGAGCAGGAAGGCGGCTACATCCAGCAAGAGATGTCGGCAGTACAGTAGAGTAGCTGTAGAGTAGAGGGGAACTCACCAGGTCCAGCAGGGCCTGCATGAAGAGCGGGTCGGGCAGGTCGCCGGGCTGCGCGGCGTCGAGCAGGAAGGCGGCTACATGCCAGCAAGAGATGTCTGCAGTACAGTAGAGTAGCTGTAGAGTAGAGGGGAACTCACCAGGTCCAGCAGGGCCTGCATGAAGAGCGGGTCGGGCAGGTCGCCGGGCTGCGCGGCGTCGAGCAGGAAGGCGGCTACATGCCAGCAAGAGATGTCTGCAGTACAGTAGAGTAGCTGTAGAGTAGAGGGGAACTCACCAGGTCCAGCAGGGCCTGCATGAAGAGCGGGTCGGGCAGGTCGCCGGGCTGCGCCGCGTCGAGCAGGAAGGCGAGGCGCGCGAGGCCGGCGTGCAGCGGCGCGGCGGGCACGAGGCGGCGCCGCTTCAGCACCACCAGCCCCGCCGCCGCGCCGCCGCCGCCGCGCTCGCCCGACCCGCGCCGGGACGTGTCTGCGCGATACAAACAAACATCTCAGCCACCACGATCTTTACCAGCGTGCCTCAAATCATCTTAAAGATAACTATTGTATACTAGTGGACTCGACAGACGTTGTCCTGTCTTAACTATATCCAGGGTGCCCTGTGCCCACCAGTAGATGTAATTTTTTTCTTTCATAAGAACCTTCTGCTGTCATTAATGAACAAAGAAACAATTAGCGAAATCGGTCCACCCGTTCCGGAGTTATGCCATGACAACGTAAAGTGGCTTTGATTTTATATAATAGAAGATTTAAAAAACCCGATGTTTGTGTCGTGCTCTTTCATTTGATACCCCACTTCAACATATTTATTCACGTAAAATTTTTCATCCCCACTTTCAACCCCCCTAACTTTTGAGTGGGTGAACAGATATCGATCGAACACGCTCGATCAAATCAGCTTTTAAACAAAACGCTCGGATATTGAAAACCCAGCCAAAATGTTTAATGAAGCGAAATGAGGACGTATATCGATCCATCACTTGACTATGCCTTATACAGTGTAATGTTCTGAATGGACAACAATTGAAGTTAAATAAATTAAAGGATTACTTACACCCACTAATGCTTTCTTCAATACTCCCATCTCGCTTCTTTCCGCCCTTCCTCAGCCCGAATCTGTTCAGACGATCTTCTACACGTTTCCTTGCCCTGTACGAAAAAAAACAATCCATTTCATATAACGGTTAGACCTATGCTAAGGCGCATCATAAATATTTCACTGTGATAGCGTTTTTAGTTCAACATTTTTGACAGTAAGGACATTCATTGCTTTACCACGCCATCTATACTGACAACGGTGAGCTGCAATATGTCAGCTCCACATTAAAAACACAGTTGTGGTTTTTGCCAATCGACTTGCCTTTGGAACCTGGTGTCAATGGGTGGCTCAAAATAAGTCGAGAGGATATAGAAAGCTTTGCCCAGTAAAAGGGACGGAAATGGGCTTCATCATCAGCCACATAACGTCCACTGCTGGACGAGGGCCTCCCCCAATGAGATCCGTCATTTGGGGTGAAATGCCAAGTAATCGCCACGCTTGGCAGGCGGGTTGGCGATCGCAGTGGTGTTGTGGTTTAACTCACAGAGAGCGCTGCTGCCCGTCCTCTGGAGAACTCCCTCGGTCGTCTCTTACAACCCCCATGACGGGAAAAGTTGGGCTGGGACACATGTATTCTATTCCTTGGGCTTGCCAAATATAAAATTTTTGCTGAATGCAAAAAAAAAACATTCTCACACTGTACATACCTATTCAAAGTGTGGCCAACCCGTCTCTTAACATGTACGGGTCTAGACGTCACAGGGGGGTTGACGTACGACGGGGGTCGGGCGAGGGACGCCATGCTGCCCGATATAGGCAGGGATTCCCCAGAACCACCCCCGTTACGAAGCAGGGAATGTGTACTGCTCGGCTTTTGACGGAACCAGTTTACTGTGGACACGAAATCAGGATACAATTTAGATTCTTTATTGTTTTCTTCGTTCGCAAGAAGTTTGCATTTGACACTAAGCTGTTGTTACCTCGCCGTTAAAGCGTAGTCCTTATTTCTAGATGCACTTATTGCATTGAATTTGGCGGATATTGTTGTACGAATTCTCGAATTAATAACATATAGACACGATAAAACAACAAAAAAATGTTAGCCACTTTAATCCACGTTCTTGGTGTCTCCTAACCTCAAACCAGGATACCCTCCACTATGGTTACCAGACAATGATATAATGACATAAATACTTACGATAGAGTAGACACCCAGACCCACACAAAAATCTCCTCAGTTCAACACTAAAGAATTATGTCGGATGTGACAATCAAACGTCGAACATAGTAAACTGTCATATTCCGGCCAACAAAGCAGCATTAAAACTCACCAATGCCAATAATATGCAGCCTCCCGGAGATAGAGCGTGCTTGCTTGTGCCGGTCGGAGGTCGCGTGTGTGCGCGGAGTGGTGAGCGCGCGGCGGCCGCGGCCCAGCACCGGGGAAGCCTCAGACAGGCTTTCCGCTTCCGCCATGTTCTGTACTCAGACATAAGAGTATGCTATAAACTAATGTTCCGTGTTTGGAAGTGGAGAAACCGATGATTAGCTCTTTAGTAGTTGTATATAGTAGTTGACACTACTAATGAGCTAATCTGGGCGACGAGTGCCTCAAAAAACAGCGTTATGCTTGAACTAGGATATGTATTTCTAGAACAATATCGCAATCATGAGGTGTTTAGTGGTTTTATGGACGATTTACAGGATTTACAGGTATGTAAATCGACCATAAAACCACTAGACACCGCTTATGTAGGGCCCCACATACATCCGCTTAGCGTTTGTCTCAGTTGCTTCACCCGCTTTGCGCGAATGGATCCAAGGACTGAAGGCGTAACGTGCCTCCGAAAGCACGGAAATATTCGAAAAAAGATTATAATTACAGTCGTTTGCCAATAGTACAATCAAAGACCGCACGAGAGTAACACCTCCGGCTTTTTGGTAAGTTAATCATATTTTTATAAATGAACTCTCAAAGTATGGTAGCATTTTCAATTCATTATGTCAAATTACGACACCCAAAGCTTGCGTACTTTTTATGACGGACTATGACAAGTCCTTGATTGTCACCTATTAATCTAATATATAAAATTCTCGTGTCACAGTTTTCGTTGCCATACTCCTCCGAAACGGCTTTACCGACTTTCACCAAATTTTATATGCGTATTCAGTAGGTCTGAGAATCGGCTACTATCTATTTTTTATCCACCTGCCAGTTGTATTTCTCCCAATACACGGGGTACAAAGGCAACTTATTATGGCAAAACAAATGTTTGCCGGGACAGCTAGTAGAGATATAATGACGAGAACATACATAACAAGCTTCGCGCTTGTTTTTAAAAGCGATAAGCAGAGACAATAGTGTATGAGAGGTTAAAGTGGTTATAAACATGTATACTAGAAGACTCGAATTGATCCAACGATGCTCCAACTTTAAGATAATTCATGCTAGTATTCAAACAACAATACCTCTAGAATATCTACAAAAATAGCTTACGTGCTATTCTAGACGTCATAAGCAATAAAGCCTACAGCAAAGTTTGTTTGAAATCCGTCGAGTACTTTTAGCACGAAAAATTAAGAAACATCTATGTCATTCATCTGCACTTTCACCTTTATAGTAGGATGACAATGACTTGTCGAAGAAGATAGAAGTAACGTACCACTAATAGATCTATCTACCGCTACACTCTACCTGTCTACTGGTAATGTGGTCGCGTGACGTACAAGGTAATTTACCACGACATGAGCGCCCACGGAGCTGGCACTACGCTTCTTGAATGCAAGCTTGCCGCCACAGGGACCGCCGGTACCGCCGGGACCACCGGGACCGTAAGGCCCGCCGCCGGGTACCGCCCGGTCCTCGCAACCGGAGTCGACGCCGGTCTCCGATGTGCGTTCGTCGTCTGTCCCACGGGGGATGTGGCTGTAACATATTAGTTGTGTTATTGCACTCTCATTTAAAAAAAAAAGATTAAAAGTCTGACGTGTGAAAAAAAACGTAACATCTGATAAGTGTATACAATGCAGTGAGGGAATACATACATTCCGACACTGTATACTGCATCGCTTATCATTTATTTTATTATTAGTGACAAACCTATGTCACTAATTAACACGTCGACTGCCATGTCAGGTCAAATGGCCTGACAGCTGTACCATCCATTTAAGCCATGTCAGGTCAAAATGACCGACAACATATACCTAACTTGCCACGGGTCGTCAGTTACAATCTTACTGGTTTTAATTACTTGACTGTACGCTATGTACTCTCTATTCCTTCAATGACGGAGATTTCATGAAGCCAAATGAGGACAAAAGTTTAATTTAGGAATATTACTAATCAAGGCTAAGAATAGGCTAATGAAATCTTAGTAATTCTTAGCTATAATATATAGCTTTTTTACTTTTTAATTATTTTTTACTTACTTACTATTAGTTACTAAGTTAAGCTAGTTAAGTCGAACTATCCCCGTTAAAGGCTAATAGCAGATATAATTTCTGACCGATTTTACTATGGGACCCTCTAGACTAAATGTAACCCTTATATGGATTTTCGACAATTGAATTTAAAAATCCCTATTTTGTACACTAAGACCTAAGTAGTAGTAGTAGGACCATAGTATAATCGGGGATAGGTCGACTTAACCAGTAATCCTGTATACCTACAATTATTATTATTTATTCGTTTATCTGAAAAATAAATGCTATATTTTTTATCAAAATTTCTTAGTACAAATAATTAAATACACATAAAAGCTCACCGTATGACTCTAGTGGTGTGTATATTGTCTTTGTTCTGCGAGTCGGGTCTTTCAGCGGTGTCCAGTAAAGCACTCATGGCTACCAAGCGGAAGATGCCCCCGTGGGCCTCGCGCACGTAGCTTAGCAGGAGACGCACCTCTGTGTAAACGTTCTGGGAACAAACGTTGTTTTAACGTCACTTGTGTATTGTGTAATATACGTATTATACTTATTTTTATTTAGATATTGAGTATTTTTGGAAGAAGTGGCAGTGAGCCGGCCATATTAGCCGTAGAACCGATGACCGCTGGGGAAAACGAGTTCTCGAGTGGAGACCGCGTCTCGGCAAACGGAGTGTAGGACGCCCTCAGGCAAGGTGGACTGATGATATACGCAAGATGGCTGGCAGAAGCTGGATGCGAGAAGCCGAAAACAGATCACAGTGGCGTGCAATTGGAGAGGCCTATGTCCAGCAGTGGACAAGTATGGGCTGATGGTGATGATGATTGGAAGAAATACAACTGTAATGCCAAAATTAGTCGGTTAGTGACGTGTTACGTAAAGTTTACCCGAATCAGAGTTGCTTACTTCATAAATGAACGTTGAAGAAGAAATGGGTAAGTGGAAAACAATAATTGTGACTGCTTAATTCTATGGATGAGAAGCGTTTATTAATAAGACTAAAGTCTCGGCCAAAGTCGCAAAAAGTCAAATACCATATTTTTCCCTATCGTCCTCTACTCTTTCTTAGGGAAAAAACAAGAAATATAATGCATATGAAAGGACTCCGAGATCACAACGAGAGAGAACAAGGTATCTAAGACCATTGCTCGGGGTCCTTTTACACGCAGAACATTTCACCTCAATCTCAAAACCATGATCAACACTCACAGCATTATCCAACAGCTTCAGCTCCTTATGCATCAGTGTGAACCTCGTGACGAGTATCCGGAAGGTGGACTCCATGATGTGCGTCTCAATGGCTCTTGCGGCGGCGGCGGCGGCGGCGGGCGCGGGCCCGGCCCCGAAGTTGGTCGCGTACGCGGCCGCCAGCTGCCACATCTCCGGGGACTTGCCCCAGCTGCGCTTGCCTTGCTGTTGGTCTGGAAGTGTAGGGAAATTTTCTTTGTCAACCGTCATTTTGAAAGTTTAAGGGACCTTAAATTAGAGAAACAAACTGTAAAATGCATAGTTTGAATGGCACTTTCAGACTCTCAACAATCTCGATGTCAAGTGAGAAGAAGCTTAGCACTTTATCATTGATTTTACCCATCAACGAAGGCACTAGTTCCTAATAAGACATGATGAGTTAAGGGACTTTTTTATGACTTTCTGAAAGGTATAATTCTTTTGTAGACAACTGAAGTTTCATTGATATCAATTCGACGGGCGGAATGTGCTATGGAAAGGTTTAACGGAAATATTTATAAGGCGACCCTATATACCCTTTATTTTTATCCAAATCTTGCATAAGTATCGTCAGGTTTCATGCTCAAGTGTCAGTTGATTTTAATTGCTGTGTGTCCTGTGTTGGTTTTGGCTTTATAAATTACCTAAATAAAAATGAATTTGTAAATTAAAAAGAAAACACTCACTCATCGGGGAAACTACAGCAGCTGGTTCAGTGCAGAATCCAACTGTCGAGTGGAGACTGCTTAGGACCTCCTTTATCGGAGCTGTTTTCATGACGTCCTTCAGCGTGCTGGTGAATAACTTGCTGTTTGATGTCCTAAGCTCTTGTAATGCTGTGCGCGACTGTACCCGAAGACATTCGGCTTGCGGACCCCTAAGAGACGTCGAGCAGCCGTGAGAGCATCCCAGTTGGCGAAGAACCCTATAACGAAAATTTTTAAATCAAACTTCTAAGGGTACAAACAAATTTACAGGATCAGACAGAATCTATTTCCTCATTGGTAAGATGTAAGTAGCTGATCTATGGTAGGTATCTCATAAAAGGTATCTCGTAAAAAACATAGGTACCTGAGTAAAATATGCAAGATCATGAAGTATGGACAATCTACAGAGTCGTCATCCTTCGGCTTCTCCTTGGGCGGATCGACGTCAACGTTGGTAGAATCCTGACTCTGAGCACCCGGGAGACCTGAGTCGCGGCCCTGTAATAAGCAAGTGAGAAATTCCAATGTCAACCAAACATTGTGGTCACCCTACACTGTGGTCACGTGACATTTGAAGTTTTGTACAATTTTTTTAACACATTGAAAAGCGTTTGACCACCATCCTGCCTGATGTTAAGCAACGATGTGGTCTACGACAGAGCACACTTGTTCTTTCGGTACCTATTTACCCGCGACTCAAAGACCTTCAGACTGTACTGAGCAGAAGAAACATTCGGTGTGAGGATTTAACTTAAGTAATAGGCACGTGTTAAGCAAATTAATAGTTGTTAAATAAAAAAAAATACACTTCACGCCTTTAATCCCAAAGAGGGGTAGGCAGAGGCACTTGCTAAAGCAAGTACCCACGGTTCACCAAGCGTATTTAACCCAACGTGACAGGGGGTGAGCCCATCGCCGTTATAGGGTTCACACACCTTGTGGTTTGCGGCTTTCATCACGATGTTGTCCTTCACCGTACGAGCGTTGGGTTGCGTACATAGGCTCTGAAAAAGAGACCCATTGGTACACGTCCAGTAGCCGGACTCGAACCCGGGACCTCCCGGTTACAAGTCAAGTGTCCGACCAACTGGACCACAGACGCTCTTAGTTCTTAACAAATAGTTGTTAAATATTCTGAATTAACATGACTAGTACCTTTATTACACGGTACTAAATGAAGAAGAATGTGGTGGTAAAAATGCGTGTCATCATCATCATCATCAGCCCATACTTGTCCACTGCTGGAAATGCGTGTGCGTCATATAGTATTGTACACTATTTACCTTATTGTCTTTATCTTTGGCAGTGTCCGCAGCCGGTTCGTTTGGCGGTGTGTCATTGCTGTTCTCTGGCTTCCAGTTCTTATGTATATTGATCTCCATAAGTGTGTCGACTAGGTTCAGCATTACCTCCATAACACGCAGAGTTATGTAGTAACTGTCCATTGTTGCCACTGTGTATACTGCCTGTGAAGTATGCATGTAAATAAATACATAAACTCACACCCATAATCCCAAATAGGATGGACAGAAACTTTGTCACTTTGATATCGGGCATACGTTGACTTGACTTACAAAAAACATAACATAATTATAATGACTCAATAGTAAACGACATTATGACAATAGACATTCTGAATTGAGAAAGTTTATAATACGACTTTCTGGGAAGGAATTCTTTCGTACATAATGGATAGGAAGAATTTTATTGTTATCGTGACGACGGCCGGAATATTGTACAGAAAGGTAAAGAGCTCTTAACGAACATCACTTAGGGTAAGATTTATAAAGCGAACTTTGACTTTCCTATGTCACTTGACATTTTAAGGGTTTAAAGGACAATGTGGCTGTTTTCGTTAGATTCAATTTATGTACATTCTACAGGCACACACACAGTGCAAATTGTACCTTCATAACGATCTGCAGATCAATATCACCCTCTTTAGTAATATAGTGTATCGACCCGGGGGCCTCCGTAATTTGGTCGGCTATGTATGTGATGTTGGAATCTGTTTGTGAGCGGGTGAGGCTCGGCTTGCGTTCCGGCGTAGATATATGCTGCGAGCCCTGCATGCTTACTGAGTCCATTTGCGATTCTATTGAACCCTGGAAAAGTTTAACATAATATAGTATTTAATATCTTGTAAAAAAAAATTATTGGCCACCTAATTCCAAGGAACCACGTGCTAAGGGTGCCCGAAACAAGAACATATACATATATGTTCTGTACATGTCATGTCAGGTACATGAAAGCACTAGTCGTGAATTTAGAAAGCACTTTCTTCACTCTGTGATGGGCTTTATTCGATTATAGGCTCAATTCGAAGGCAACTGAGTAATACGATAGCTGTAACTACCCAAGGATTCTTGAAAATATAATAATTTTATTACACAACACACGTAAAATCTAGCCAGGTTGACAAGGATGAAAATGCTCTGACGAAAAAGAAGAAAATTCCTAATCTACTATATAAAAATAAGTCGGGTTTTCCTCTCTGACGCTATAACTCCAGAAGGCACGAACCGATTTCCACGGTTTTGCATTCGTTGGAAAGGTCTCGGGCTCCGTGAGGTTTATAGCAAAGAAAATTCAGGAAAAAATTCAACAGAAAAGCGGGTAAACGAAACGAACCCACCTGGTGGCGAAACGGAGTTCGCCGGGTTTGCTAGTATAGTAGAAATATGCGCAATACTTACAGGTCTAGTTTTGGATAGGAAATCAGGCGAAGGTGCTGGAGTGTGTTCAGTCACTGTGATTATTGGATTTTTCTTCTTTTGGCCACTAGATGGCGCGTAAGTCGATACACCTCTAGCTCTTTCAGTCTTTATTTCGCCAATATATCTGAAAAAATGTTGATTGCATTGATACTTGTTTACTATTTTTGTATACTATGTCATTATTATGTATCTGATGCCAGTGATTTCTAGTGATTGAAGGATTTTATGTGACCTTTAATATATGTACATGCTTATTTTATGTGTTCTGCATTTAGTTTTCATGCTAATGTACGCTTTGATGTAATGTGTTTTGTAAAATGTGCTAACGGAAGCGGTTAACTTGAACTGGATATGTGTGCTTCTATGCTATTTAAATATAGGATATATTGCTGCAAATAATAAACGGTGTTGCAAGTATTCGGAACGTGTTATGCTGGTTTAATCAAGCTTGGTAATCCTAGGGTATAACATGTACATTGCAAACAAAAGCTGCTGTGGTTCATCTATCTACTGATTTAACTTGGCCTGTGAGGATATTAAGTAAAAGCATGAAATTGAATATTGGCAGTTGAGAAAAACGTTTCTACGCTAAAATAAAAATAAATTACTCATCCTATTTTGAAATTGAAAAAAGAAAGCGTTCTACATTTGGCTCCATTTTCCTTGACTCACCCGTTTGCAGCTAACTCGTCAATGAGGCAGCTATTGTATCGACCGTATTAGTAAGGAAAGCGAAGAAATAGGTACGGCAGGGTAGATTGTATAACGGAATAGTGAGATGTGAAAATTATACGTTAAGTAAAATTGTAGTGTGAGTTAGTTTGTTGCATTGTAAATATTTTTGTGATGCGTCTGAATTAGTAAATTGAGCAACTAGATAGTTTTCCGTTAATATATTATTATAGAAGGAGAACTGTTCAAATAAATCTAATACCTGTCTCCCAAAGGGATAGGTAGACACGGAGACAACGGTTATTCCCTTAGCCCGTTTCGCCAAAAATATTTTTATAGAGGAAAAATAGAGAGACAGAATATTTATTATTATTAGCATTGAACTCCTTTTACTTCTGTGGTTGCATATTTTATTTAAAATATTTTAAAATATGCTAGTGATATATGAAATATATAGGTTGTAGACGAAGATATCGAAGATTAGTCAATAGTAGACTAGTATCTAAAATTACAAATACACATAGAAAAATCTAAAACTACAAAACTATCTAGGTAACTATTTCTCTTATTATTAAACAGAAACATTAATATAACGCTCTCAGATTAAATATTTGACTAATGCGGAAACTTACCTAAGACTAGGCATACTCTTTCCTTTGATAAGGTTGCACTGCAAGAGGTCGCCACCAGCAACACGTGGTGATATTGCAGGAAAGTTGCTGCCCAAAGCTGAATTAGATCTCTCTTCCGCATTGTCTAGACTTCTGTGGTACTCCTGCAATAAAGAGTTTAGATACATTTTACGCTAAGATTCAAAATTGTATGAAAGAAAGAAAGCTCGAACCATTACAAAATAATATAGTTAACGCATTCGCCGACAAAAGATAGACATTGTAGCTATACTGTTTAGCGTGTAGTTGTTTTAATAAATAAATAATAAATATTTTACGACAACACACACATTGCCTTATACCATGTTAAGTAGATAAGGCACTTAGGTTATGCAATTCTGACAACGAAATATATTACTTAAAAACATTTTTTTTCTTTTTAATACATACTTACATAAATAAAACACTCAAACACATCCAACAAGTACTTAAAAGCTCTTCACCTAAGTACCTGTCAGCGGTGGGAATCGAACCCACGACCTTACGGAATAGAGGCAGACATGTTGACCACTACACCAACGGGCCCAGCATTAGTGTGGTATATGCCTACGTGTATCTCTACTCATCTGAGTCTGTTATCTTTATTATCTGTTCACCAATAGTAGTATCAGCTAATTAATTCAGCTTACCGCCGTATGAAAGGTGAACTTAGGCTCTTCGTGGCCGATTTTCTCGAGAGCCTTCTCAGACTTCGATAGCAACTTTGTCTCGACGAACGCTTTCAAATCCGCCATTTTCATTTTCCTCTTCACCTTCTCACTCGCCCTTCTGAACATGAAATGTTCCTCTTCAGGTTTCTTAACTACTGCCGAGAATGGTGCTTCAGCATTCGGTGATATGTCCTTAAGTTCTGGAACCTCCATGAAGTTTTTCAATGAGTCTCGCTTCTTCATCTCTGGACTTTGGTAGAGTGAGATCTCTATCTTCGGTATTGGTAGAGAGTTGCTACGTTTCCGCGGTTGAGTTTGTTTCGACAAATCGTCGCAAATGTCGCGAAGTCTGAAAATATTTTTAGATTTAGACTTTACTTCGGTTCGGTGTTCAATAAAAGTAAAATCCAAGTAGTACTAGATAAGAAGGCGTAGCTGCTGTGGTTAAAGACAATTACAAAATAACAAGTCTCCTATGGGACATCGTGCTTCAAAAACTCGGCACATTGCAGTAAGGACTGTATGTATACATGCAAGTAGTATGTTTATATATAGTTTGAACGGAATAAGTTATTATATTATTATCATTATTACCCTATATTAATTTGTCTTTGTTTAGTTTCTTTCAGAGAAATATATACTGTCAATACATATTTATATATTATAATATATTTAACTGTAAATATGATTAATTACAGTGGCGTGCAATTGGAGAGGCCTATGTCCAGCAGTGGACAGGTATGGGCTGATGATGATGATTAATTAGTTGCTTATAAACAAATGTTACTATTACCTATTATAAAGATAATGCAGAGCCCAATACACTCCCTCTTCTTGCCACTGCATAGAGAATAGGCACCGCAGTGTTGCCACATCGAGAAAAGTCGCGGCTGATACCTGAAATAACGACAAAATGTTGAATTAATGATTTTATGTTCCGTGCTAGTTCAACGTAAAAATTATTTATATAGGTATATTAATAATGTATACCTATTTCTTCTACATAAGATACATCCGAGAATATGGGGCGTTGGGCTAGCCACCTATTATATGGGTGATGTTACGTAAAAAAATTACGTCTTGCTATATTTCAGACCATAAAAAAAATATATTTCGATCGAAGATTGGATCGATTCGATCATAAGTTTTGAGTGGATGAATCGATATCTATCAAACATAGCTAAGAACACGCATGCTTAAATCAGCTTTCAAACAAAAAGGACTTTATTGTAAGAGCTTTATTAGTTGATGATGGATAGATGCTTCAGACAGATAAGACAAACTTATAACACCCCTCTTTTGGCGTCGGGGGTTAAAAAGAAAAAACAACAAAAGAGCGAGTCCGAAGACACGATCATAGAATAAAGTAGTGGCATCTCTTTCGTTTTCAACTATCTTTGACAAGTAGATTTTTTTTCAAAAACTCCTCATTATGAGCTAAGTTGAATTGACTGTAAGCATGTTACTTACATTGTTCTGTTTCGGTTTGTCCGAGGAGGTCGGGGTACCTTTTTGTCCCGACGATGGTGGAGGACCACCGCTATCTGTTAGAGATTCTTTGTCCGATGAACTGAAAAAAAATACAGACCACTTATGATTTTACTAGAAAACAGCTGTTTTTGGTTTCAATAGATCTCTTTTGACGTTTCCTAAAGAAATCGTTGGTTTTTGTTTTAATACCCCTGTTTTACTTTTATTTTAAAAAATGTTGATTTTGTTTCAACAGTGAGTCGGAAATACCCTTTTAAGTCGCTTCTGTACTGATACCATTTCACCAGGTGTTAATGGCACTGGAGGTAAATAAATTCGACCATTTTATAGCCAATGTCTTCTATATGTAACACAAGTGAAAAGTGATTGTCTAAGTCTATGGTATTCGGGATAGGATTAAAAACCATAAAACAATTTATAGCAAAGGGTATTCCGACTCACCCTGCATATTCCTTAGCAGTGTAGTTTCTTAAGCCAAATAGGTGACATTAGATTATAAAAAAAAACAATTTCTACTTTGTCAAAAACTTACCTCATTTTAGTGATCTGAGGCAGCGGCTTAATACCAGTGAGCGAGGGCCTTGCGGCGTCCGGCCTGCGCATTTGAAACAGGCTGGGGTCTGCTGAGTAAACAGTGTAGGGCTCCTTCACGACGCCCACGTAGCCTTGCTCCGACGGCAACCGGTAGATGAACTGTAATGGCCGCTTTAGTATATCGTATTTTATTGTACGTACTACAGGACTGTTTTTAGTGCAGGTTAATTTGGAACTACCCTTTTAAGCGGAAGTCTACTGTTTCTGTAGACCCTACAGTACATTTTGAATCATCTTGTACAGGGTTGTTGTTTTTTCACTGGGTTAGATTGTATACTCGTACCTTTTAGTACTAAAGTGGAGTAGGTAGTGCAGTCAAAAGTGACAATCGCAACGTTTGCCATCCATTGCTGAAGCATACATTAAGCCTCGCCTAAACGGGCCATATTCTACGACAATTTGTGGCTGCAATTATTGGCAAACATTTTCCAGCCATCAAAAAAACATTTAATGCATTTTATGGCTGAGCAATCTATTTCAGGCAAAAAGTTTGAATATGGCTGCAATAGTATGGCCTTTGATTCAGAACTCTTTAATGAGCGACCCAATCCAGGAACAATGGCCGACGAAATGACGCTCATCGCAGCAGCTTACATTGGGAGAAAGGGTCGAGCATATACAGTAAAATAGAACAACAATATAGATAGCCCAGCAATATTGCAGTTTTTTCTATTGCGAGGCGATCGTTCGGCCACACGCCGGCTACACATAAAAACATTTTGACATACCAAAAAATATAATGCCGAGCCATCCTTAAAATATTGCATAGTGTGGCTGATATTGCTAGCAATGTTGCCGGCCACAGTATTGCAGCCACAAATTATCGTAAAACATGGCCCGTTTAGCCTCGCCTACAAATGCAACAAGTGTTGCTTGAGCATAGTACACTTTTTCTAAATTTACACAAATCCGATTTAAAACCAGACAAACTCTTCTCTCTCTCTCTCTTCTAATAGGGATCTATACGGTATTTACATATTCCCACCCACTTTCTGTCCCCCATTACTGTGCATTCTGTTAGAGCCAGGACCTACGGCGGCATCCAGAATAGACCAGAGCTCAATCAATGACGCCTGGTCTAGATCCCGGAGGGGGGGGGGGGGGGCTAGCCTTCTGAGATCTGTACGGATTATACTTAGAATAAGGTTCAAAAGGTTAAAAAAACAAGCCTTCAACAGGCAGCAAACGACAACAAATAAGACTTGGTCCTCTCAGTTACAAATTCCCCTCACCACGTGTTCCTCCTCGGTGCTGGAGCTCTCCTCGGGAATCGTCTCCGGGAAGATGGTGTCTTTGGGTGATGACACCCAAGGCTCATCCTCGGTGCTCGCCTGCTTCGACGGCACTTCCGATTGTGAAGCGGAGACAGTTTGGCTGGGCGGACTGTCTGTTGGTCGCTCTTCTTTGGAGAATTTGCCTGAAAGATACAGAAAAATTTGGGAATGAAAATACATAGACATACACACATCAAAAGTGTCTAGGGATCAAGAACATATTTAGCTCTAAAAACTCGCGGGTTGGAGTCCGGCTACTGGACGTGTACCAATGGGACTCTTTTTCAGAGCCTATGTACGCAACGCAACGCTCGTACGTTGAAGGACAACATCGTGATGAAACCCGCACACCACAAGGTGTGTGAACCGTATAACGGCGATGGGCTCACCCCCTGTCACGTTGGGTTAAATACGCTTGGTGAACCGTGGGCATTTGCTTACTAAGCAAGTGCCTCTGCCTACCCCGCTTTGGGATTAAAAGGCGTGAAGTTTTTTTTTTAACTCTAAAAAGAAATCTAATTTATTTAAATCAAATCTAATCTTCTTGATTGGTCTTCTACCAAATTCAGACAGAGGGGCTCAAATATTCGTTGCGTCCGGTGCGCCACCTAGCGGCCGATGCAGAGTAATGATTATGTATGATTACTTACGGCCCAAAAACACATCCCCATGTTGGTTGCGCTTAGCATAACGGCTTCCCAACGGTCTTGGTTTCGGTTTTACATGTGTCGTGAAGCACGGAGCGTCTGGGTGTCTGTACTCCCACATCGCCTGCCAGATCTTTAGCCCATTCTCCAGACGGTAGTTACTGAAGTCAGATTCTTTGAGGTGCTGCGACAGTGGCGCCAGTAGGTAGACAAATAACTGGAAAAATATATTTGATGAAGTATTGGGTATTTTGGTTACAGGAGATTATTTCGTAAACATTTGAGATGTCAAAAACTTGATGGTAAAAGGCCACTGATAATTGTTTTTGTACAAAACTCAATTTTGACAGTAAACATTCCAATGCATTGATATTTCATTACTCTTTCTTACCCACTAGTTCTACCATCATGGGACAGAAACATACAGTTTCACAATCAAGATCTCTAACAATATCTAATAAGTGAAGCGTTGGACTATCCTAAGATGCTTTTGCATACATCAAAATAAGATTACTATGCAGTGCATGCATGTTACCTTATATAACTTATATTTTATAATAAATGCACTTATTCGGTTTTTCTAGTATACCCTCAATATATATGTCATTGTATCAAATTAATAATATACATAGACAAAATGACTTAAACATAAAAAGCAGAACTTACTGTTATAGAAGGTATAGAGAAGAGATAATGGAAAGGATCAGAATAATAAATTCCATTCTCATAGTCCAAATCAGCACACTCATCGCTGGCATCTAGTATCAACCAGTGTAGTGTGTACAGCAACTTTGTTTCTACATTGCCCAGCGATACCATATTGTCCTTTACTCTGTAAAAAAAGTAAGTTCTCAAAACTATGTAGGTAATTTTCTTTACAAGTTCACCATAAAATTTTAGATTTTCATAAAAAATGGCACTAAGTGTAACACAAAAGCCATGTCAACACCATAGCCCAACTCTTCCCGTCTTTGGGGTTGCAAGAGGTAACTCTCCAGAGGACGGACACTCTCTATGCTAAACCTTAACACCACTGCAATCCTCAACCCGCCTACCAAGCATGGCAATTACATTGGCATTTCCCCACAAATTATTTGATGATGTAACAGCCAATCTCGGCATATAGGTATTTTGTTTGACACACATTCTAGGCCTTCTCAGCAAGATTAAAGTAAGGGATGAGTCTTTTACCTATGTTATGCTAATAATTCTGGGTAATATATAAAATATTGAATGTAAGTAAGTAAGAATGGATGAATATTTTTTTTACATACAGACAACAGGAAGTGACTATGTTTATAGTTTATAGTGTGATGATTACATTATAACTGACCTGTTGTGCAATAAAGCAGCTAAAGAGTGCATCACATGAGGCAGAGACGCCTGTATCATTCTCCATCTTGGTACAGATTGTATGGAGTCGGATAAACTCATGGACAGACCATATCGGAGATTTTGAACCAGGACTTTTTCAAATGACTGGAAAATAAAAAAATGGTAATGTAAGTTTTTATACTATATAGTATATTAATTTCGCAGGCAGGTTTATTTTCAGTAAGTATGTAGGTATTGCCTAGGTTTTAAACTAGGTAGGTACAGTAACTGAATATATTTTTCTGTAAGATAATAAGAGATAATAATGAAAAATATTATTACATTTTATTGAATGCTTTGAGAGGAGTATTTGGGAGAAATCTTTAAAGAGATGGGATAATCAAGATAATTTAAGGCATAGTATAAGTATGTACATTAAAAGTGTCTAGGGACATTTCTGTATACTACATTTTACAAGATTGCAATCAAGGATATATAATTTACAAAAACTGAATTCATTCATAATCTATTCAAAATGATAAGTCATTGATACAGGCATGAGGAATTAGGTAGGAGACCAATCCAGAAGATTAGATTTGATTTAAATATATTAGATTTTATTTAGAGCTAAAAATGTTCTTGATCCCTAGATCCCACACATCAAGTGTTGATGTGTGTTATAAGTCGGTCGAGGGGTAAAGTGTCCTATGAATACTCACTTTGCAAGCTTCTTTGAGCTCCTGATGGGTAAGCACAGGTACAAAATGTTCATTTTAGTAACACTCATGTTTTTTTAGTAGTTAAAAGTATAGTTAAAAAATATGCAAAAGAACCGAAACCCACACGTGAACTTTGTTTACAAACAAATCGTAAGACATGTCAATAAATTTGACAACTTTGACAGATCTATTTTTTTTAATATTTTTGGATTGTAGTATAGTGCAGTAGAGCTAAACACGAGTTTCTTGAAACTTACATGATGTCCTGGAGCACGTTGACAAAACTGAAAACAAATAAATGGAGTTTGTAAGATTCATGTACGTAATAAAAAAATACACTTCAAGCCTTTAAATCTCAAAGCGAGGTCGACAGAGGCACTTGCTTGCAAATGCCCACGGTTTACAGGGGACGGGGGGTCAACCCATCGCCATTACAGGGCGTACACATACTAATGGTGTGCGGGTTTCATAACAATGTTTTCCTTTACTGTATGAGCGTTGCATTGCGTAGGTACATACAAGGCTTTGAAAAAGAGTCCCATTGGTAAACGTGCAGCAGGTGTCGATCACAAGTCAAGTATCCGACTACAAACACTCCACTAGACCACAGACACTGCACTGGACAACAGAAGTTAAGATAAAGTAATGTAACACAAAAATAAAATGAAATATACTACACGCCTTTTTTTATCGTGGGGAAATCCGTTGCGGATATCCCATCGCTGGCGGGGGCAGAAATACATACCTACCTTCCTATATATTTTCTAAGCAAATGCCAACGGTTTACAAAGCGTATTTAGCAGAACGTGGATGGAAAGTTCATCGTTATTATAGGGTTTATACACCTTGTGGTATGCGGGTTTCATCAAGATGTTTTCTTTCACTGTATGTATGAGCGTTGCGTTGCATAGCGCACACCCATGCCTGCTATCCTCCAGTAGAGTCTGGGTGTGCCAAACAACGGGGGACAGGAATGGGGTAAAGCAAAGCAAAAAGTAATTTCTCCTTCTATATAAAAAAAAGTTAAGTTTTGACCTGTCTTCCATGCAGGTAAAGCCTATACTATACCTACTTGACACTATAATGATACATATCACAGACTATTAGGTGCATACCAGGCAAGCAGCATCATGGACTTTCCCCAGCCGAGGTCTCACGAAAGGAGCAGTTTGCCTCCACAGGAATATCTGGACGGGAATGGGCACCTGCTCCTCCGCAATACGCTCTTCTTCACTACAGTCTTTCGCCCTCATGGCTTAGTTATCGGTGAGTCTGAAAAATATTGAGGGAAAATATTAATAGTGTTGATTCCCGCCTGTTACCCATAAGTTTAAATAGAAATGGCTAGGCAGAGTTCATGAAGTCGCTACTTGTATTGGTGATCCTGTCTTCTCTTCCACATCGAATACATAGCTTCATAAATGCTCACCGGTAATGATCTATTATATCAGACACATTCGATCAGTGATAATGAAGTCTACGGCATTCAGAACAGAATTGAAAATCACGAAAACTAAGTGTATCATTTGGCGGTCAATAGGCTAGGACATTGTGATAAACGTCCCTCTAGAACGGCCTTTACCCTCAAGGCCATCTATCACGTTCTTTCGTTATCCGACAGAAGTCCAACCTCTCAATATGCCCGAACCATGCTCTTATCAATCTTTGTCACTTCATCATCTTTCAAAACAATCCAATGTATGACTATGGTGAACCTATAGCCGCTATAGTCTACAGTGATGTTTTCTCACGGTGTTTTCCAAGATAATACATACAATGTTTTATGTATGGTAAACTACACGCATCGGTAAAGTTCGGAAAGGAAAATACGTGGACGTCTCTTTTAATGGTACCGATTGACCAGGAACATCATCACAATTATTCTTTTAGTCTAATAAAATCGGATGTAGTGACACAGAGTGAACATGGTGTACCAACACACTTCCTTGTCAAATAAATAAACTATTGACCATATGGCCGAACAGCCATTTAAATGTAGAGGTTTGTCGTGTGACCCTTCGTATGTCTTAATTTATCACCGAGCAATTTGAAATATTTAGATTTCCTTGTGTGATAATGGGAAATTAAAACAAATTCTCAGGTAAACAGGTAAGTAAATTATACATCGATGACGCAACGTCAATAATGCACAAAATATAATTTCTATTTTCTGATTACCTACAACTACAAATAATAGGTAAAGTACCTATCTAATGTGTATAATCATAATATTTTTGGACAAATTCAAAGGAACTATTAATATGAAAACAGATATTACAGGCCTTACCCGCGAGCGGAGCTTCTATTCCATATTCGAATTAAAACATTCCTTTAATAGATATTTTTTATTAAAATTTGGGCACTTTTAGAACTAGTATTTAAGTTTTAACGATCGAACACTATTGAGCACATATTTGTAGTAAGTTGTTGACAATGTTATTATGTAGGGCGGGCGTGCGGAGGGTTGGCCGGAGACCGAGGAAAACGTCCCTTATCTTATAGAGCTTCGAAACGTGTGAAGTCTGCACAGTGAGTATTGATACTATAGTAGGGTTGTCACTTTCACGTTTATTTCGTCTTTGGAATTTTTACCTTATAACTTTTTAGACGACATGTTTTATGGTTCGAAATTTATTAGTGTACCTACCTTTCAATGTGTATGTATAGGTCCTTTCCTTGTTAGAGAACAACACATACGTACTATATTAATCAATCAGTTTTGGTAGTGTTCAGATTTCTATGTGCCGAAAAACGTTCAGGCAGCCCTTGAACCGGCATTGATCCGTCCGCGCAGCCGCCGCAGCCTCCCGTTGCTAGGAAACGCCAAGATGGCCGCTCTCTCAACCAGCTGAAGATCTGGGTCAAATCCTATCGAAGTTTCATTCAACAATCTACCGAACAAATCAGCCGGTTTCAGTGTTGCCCTCATTTTGAAAATGTAGAGTTTTATTTTAACGGAAGGTGGCCGTTCGTGTAGAGCCCAGCATCATTAATAACATGATTGTCATGTGATATCACTGATTCGCTGTGGGACTATTACTTTATAAATAGACGGACGTGTCGCACGGGCCGCAACACTATCATACCACTTTGCATATCGTTTCGCTCCCCTATTGTTGGCATAGTGCTGACAACTTTGCAAAAGCTTTCGTTGAAAGCGGTTACTAACTTGTTATAGAACTGCTCCTTGATTGATTGAATAGGCACACAATCAGTTTATTTGTTAGTGGGTAGGGCATGAAAAATTGTAGGGAAGATAACGTTATGTAAATTCTTATTAACCGTAGTGATATTGCAGTTGTGTCAATCTGTGTAGATACGAGTTTCAGAAGTTTTAAATTCTTTCTGTTTTATTCAATAAGTCAGAACATCCACTACTCTGTAGCGAAGATCTCAAAAACTGGTGTAATGTACGCTAAATATGGACAAACTCGTTTATGTTGATACACGCCGACTACTTAGTCATTATTTTAATACGAAAGTAACGGATTACAGATACTTTATATAATACAAATGAGTTCCGAATTAATGACTTGGGTATCTTTATAGCAACTTATTTACTTCATTGTTTAAACCGGCATCAGGTGTTCTCTTATCACTGTCAGATGGTTTAGGGTTTAGGCATTGCACCTAATTCCCGGTTTTACTTGATATAACTAAGCCAGTATTTATTACAATCATCGTCATCATATCAACTATGGGACGTCGACGTCTAATAATAGTACAAGATTCACAGACGAAGGCACCTATCGCTTATTAATTTCACAATCAGATACTTACTGAACCATCTCCTAATCAAATTCACATTTTTTATTTTCGTCAAGCGTACTTTCTAACTTGACGCGTGGTAAGTCCATCGTGGTCTAAAGGATTCTTACAGCTATTGATATACTCGTATGCACCCTTGGTCCTCCGAAGGAGCTTTTCTGCGTAAGAGAAAATGAGGCGGTTTGTCGTTGTAATAGGATTTGAACCAACAATTTAATAATTGCAAATCAAATGACCCAATCTTTTCGGACTTCCTTAGGATTTATTTGACTTACATCTATAGATGATTATACTAACGTTTTAATGTGTCAGGTAAATATCCTACTAAAATACGATACAGCTGTAAACGAACACATATATTCATTGACCCCAACATGCAGGATAGAAGATTTTTATTCCTACTTAAAACATTTTTGAATTATGATGTCATGCGCGTGCGCAGGCGTTCATATTTTCAGCTGAAATGTTTTCTATTGAGTCATCCGAAATGTAAACAAACATAGTCAGAGAAAATTTATTGCGCTTCATGAAAATGGACACTGGACAAAATAATATTTTGTATGAAGTTTACTAGTAGGTAAGGAAACGTAATCACCTATTCAGGGTGGAAAAAACTTATGGACCCTGGAGGGGAATGCTTTAAATCCTTTAGTTAGCTCATTTTACTGAAAGGAAACATTCTTTTTTTTAATTTTAATCGAACCGTCTAACAATTTAACCCTCCCTACGAATCGGTAGGCTTATTGTTTGGGATAAACTTTGTCTAAGAAACGTTTATTTGGTAATTGAAATAAAAAGTGAAAAAAAACAGTAGAGGGTTAATTTTTAGTCGGTTCGATTTCCGGTTGATACTAGCAAAATTTTAAAAATGCTTAAATGCTGTTTTGTTTCTTTTTAAAAATAAAGGAATGTTTCCTTTCAGCAAAATGAGCTAACTAAAGGATCTAAAGTAGTTCCCCTCCAGGGCCCGTAACTTTTTCCACCCTGTATATCCACGAAAGCACAGATAGATTTAAAATTTTCCATGTACCTAAAAGGTGAGCAGATTCTAATCGCATCTCACAATATTTATAAATCTCAGTGTCTGCAGTAGGTACAATAGCTGTATTCCGTAGCAAAAATAACTCGAGGTTGGTGGATAGCGGAGCTATTGCATGGGCGGTACCGAAATAACTGCGTTGTTTTGATGAATCGCCGTAACCAGGTACCTTTGAAATACCTACGTAGTTCGTAAATTCTTTATTTTACTTATTTATCAAATAGATTTTCTGTATTTTTCAAGACCTTGTTATTAAACGCTTTGTACTATTTTCGTTTTATTCTTGTTAACAATTTTACAAGAAGGTCTTATGCTTAAATCTAATAGGTCCTGTTTAATTCAGGCTTGATTTGAATGTTAAGGTAAGACTACATCAAAGTATGGCATCCCCTACTTTGTAACCATTTTCTCGGTACAATATCTGCGTCTAATTTAACTCACAGAGAGCTACAATGTTACATATTTAAGTGGTATTGCATCATTATTCAAAATGTATCGATTGTTTACGTGCTATGTCAGCACATGCCTGAACAACAACAATGATTATGTAATTCAGAGGTTCCAATAGAAGTCGGCAGACACTGACGCTTTGATTTGTTCAAGTTGAAGCTTTTTATTTCCAAGATGTCGGGTGCGTCTTATGTTCGTATGATAAGAAGAAATCTACGTGATTGTTTTTAATAAACAAACACAAATATAACCCGGAAACATGCAAAGTGAGCACCTCCCCGTTTTGAAGTCGATTAAAAGACCACAAAGACATTTTGGTGCGTGGCTAACGTTAGAGTTAACTGCTTGTTTAAGAGGCGACCCAGTCTTGTGAAAGATAATGCTTCATGTCATAATACACGCATAAACAAAGCACCTAACACAAATTCGTCATAGAGAGAAACACCCTTAAATTATGGTGAAATCGTATTAAATATATATATATATCGCACTCCGGCGCCAAAAGCTCTTTGTGGCACTGTCTTTTCATCGATGTCAAAAAGGGGAGGTGTTTATATTTACCTCTATGTTTGTTACGTGTTTTTTTTTGTATCATATTATGAATATAGAACGAACCCGAGATAGATGCAATAAAAGCTTCAACTTGAGAAACACCATTAAATTATGGTGAAATCGTATTGAATATATAATAGCACTTCGGCGCCAAAAGATCCTTGTGGCAATTTTCACGATTGACTGTATCCTGCCAAGAGCTAAGCAATGTAATAAATTGTTGAAATAAAAATAAACTGTCAAACGAAAAGACAAATTCACAACCGACGAGTTTTTACAATTTGTAAAACATTGTAACCATTAAATTATTTAAGCTTTCCAAACAAATACTTGTGAAGTATTTAATTCTATAATGATGTGTCTTGAAGATTACACTAATAATATAGCAGTGGAAAATGATCCTAAAAATGAAGCTAATTTGGCAACTTTCCTTGCTTTCCATCTGGTCAGTCAAGTACTGGACGAAGCTTATATTATTGCGAATGCAGCTAAGGAATCAGGTAAAATAAAACTAGTCAACACTAACGTTCTGCAGATGTAGTCTTTCAATTCTATCAACCTGAGGCACATCGTTCCAGTCGTTATCTACATACATTCCAAGAGGAATATCAGAAGGTAAATCGAACAAATAGAGATTAATTTACGGTCCGGGGGTAAGGTTAGATTATTTAATTTATCATAAAGCTCATTATACTTTGCCATGCTGATCTGGGATGTAAATAGTGCATCAGGTGCCTTTCTTCCTGACATGTCGTAGAAGCCTACTATGTGGTTTGGAGATTCAGGTTTATTCGGGCTATGAGCTAACAACTTGTAACATGACTTTCATTATCCTTCTTATGTTAAATGTGACCGAAGGATCCTTGTGATCCTAAGGTTCAGTCCACCTCCTTTTGGGATTAGGGACGTCCAATGATTTAATAATTTCAAATTGTGATATGTACGTTCCCGTACCAGGCCAACCTTGGCGCTATGTGAACATACTGAAGAACTTACGTAGTGGCAAGACGGGAGATCCCGACGATGAATGTCTGCTTTTTATGAATCTGAACCTGAATCAAGATAAAAGTATTGTAGAATTAAACTATGCTACCAATTTGCTTGCCACCTCCACTCCACAGAAGCCAAGTAAGTGCAAAAGATGAAATTCTATTATGCGAACAAGCCGCACCACTAAGAGAGCAAAGTGGAAACCTAAAATTCGACAATGGAATCTGCCCCACTGAAAAGCGACTTAGTGGGGCATAGTGAAATAATTCCAAAATATACCGAGACTTAAGACTGTTTTATGTATAATAACATTGCAAAATTTTAGATTTCCACTTTGCCTGTGCAGTGGTGCGGCTTAGTTGGCATTATTAAAAAAATGGAATAATTCCCAAAGGCCACGTCACAAGCGATGTGTTATCGTAAGGGTTCAGTAGCAAATTTCGTGTTAACGGTGTGTACCTTTGTAAACAACGTCTAATGTAAGAATAATTTTATTTCACGAAAAGCTCGAAGCATATCGACTGTACGCACATTCCGGGAGACGTAAATTTATTTATGATCGTTCATGAATTCCATTACTTACGTACATAGTATTATTATGTTGTTGGCAGCAGAATGACGTGTGCTACGTACTTAAAGATGTTGATAATTCAATCACCATTGTCACCACACTATGTTTGTTGTCCATATCGAAGCCAGGATCTACCATCGGTATCCGGAATACACTAGCATTCAACGACAGGACCTTGTATCCCACGAGTCACCCGTTAATTTTCTGTGAATACTCGTAATCTAAATAACGGCTAATATGAAGGTGTCAGTGTCAGATCCGTGTGATGACGGCGAATAGAATACATGTGTCACCACCCCAGCCCAGCTTTTCCCGTCTTGGGGGTCGTAAAAGGCGACCGAGGGAACTCCTCCAGAGGACGGGTAGCAACACTTTCTGTGAGTTAAACCACAACAGCACTGCGATCGCCAACACGCCTGCCACGCGTGGCTCATTGGCGTTTCCTCCCAAACTATCATGGAAATCATTGGAGGAGGCCGTCGTCCAGCAGTGGACGTCGTGTGGCTGATGATGAAACGGGTTAGCTCACATTGTCTCGTACCTACTGCTTCTTTGTTACGAGTAGTTAATTAAAAATATTTTTTCACAAACCTCTATTGACATAATTTTATTTTCTCCTCTACAGACATTCCTTCAGTACATAGCAACACGCCGGACACTTACATTGGTCAAGGCGATGTAGATATCGAATTGGTTAATATTTTTAATTTACAGATCCTAGTATTTCACACGTTTTACCATTTTAGTTGAGGAATAATTACATGATATTATGAGAACTGGAATTCCATACCCGGAAAGCCCGAAAATGAACCCAAAAAGTTATTTTTAAGGACTATAAAAAATAATTAAATTAGTATTTTTCAGTACAGCACTCCTGGTTAATTCATTGATTGCTATTTATTTAAAGCTGCCAAATCAACTTATTTGCTCAATTTTTCCAGCTTGAAACGGACCTTAGCAAAGCTACATCGATGTTTATTAACAACCTTTTCGACATGAGCGAGGTGGAATTTATTTGCGATGAAACATCACAGGAAACGAAACGTATTACGAATTCTATACTTCGTTCAGATTCTACTGAAGAATTTGATAAATCCTGTAATGTCGGTGAACTCAAAACTAACGTCAATGACGATAGCTTTGCAATAACAGAGGTTGTGGATGTGTATGAAAATGTAGTCGACGTTACTGAAAAATCGAAACATGAAGACATGGGTGAAAACTATGAACAATGTGTAGGTATTCAAGCCACCAAATTGTATAAAATACTATCAGTATTTATATTATAATATTAACTCCAGCTACCAATATTTCAGATGGAGTTGGAAGGTAACAGAACTGTTGTAAAAGATCAGCAAGTGTTTTGTGAAAACGCTTACTTGACCCTTAATTGTAGGTATTGCATCATAATTTTCGTATAGGAAATCAGTACAAATATTTTGCCTTAATTGAAATTATAATACGTTATATTTTCGGCACAGGTGATTTTGATGTGAACTCTGAAGAAGATATAGAGCCTATACTGCAGGATCCAAAAGCTCTAACGATGGATGAAATAGAACTGTTGAAGGCTGATGATACTGAAGACGATCTTTCAAGAACACACAAAGTTAGGATTTGTGTACATTATCTAATTTATTGTGATTAAATGGCCTTATGTCGTATTAGGTAGAATACCATTCTAAAATTAATTATTTTTTGGGATTTAAAGATGGTATCTTTGAATGCTACATCTGCGGTGTCTTCATCGAGCAAAAAAAATAAGTTGGTCCAAAGGTGCAGGACAAGTGGATCAAGATTAATTACTTGTCTTCGAGGATGGTGGCGTAAAAGAGTGCTGAGAAGAGGCGAGGTTTGTTTAGTAGTTTAATGAGCTTATTTGGTAAAATGCAGACATTTCCGCGGTATATACGTAGTTATTTTGATAGTTGTTTTGATTTTTTTACAGAGTACAAAGAACATGCATGCCCCCTGTTCACCAGACCCACAACGACGCTATTCAAGTCTCCGAGGGCCTAGAAACATAAACTATGACTCAACTGCGTTCCCCAAATTTTGGAACGAATCTGCTATCTAAGACAATAAGGCATCTTAGATTGTTTACGTTACAGAATAAAAACTTATTTCTTCGATATATCCACTGTTTCACGTTGTTAGGCATGAAAAATATAAATAAAAATATATTTAAGTACCGTAAAGTTAGGTAATATAGGTAATCATAAAGTTACATTAATTAATAAACTGCGCTTATGAACAAGCTACCCCTGAACTTGCGTCCAAATGATACGTTAGGTGGACAGTTATTTATTTACAAGAATGACAAATGTGTTTCATCTACAAAAGTTATTTGAGGCGACGTCAGTCATCTCTGAACACACCTTGTTGCTTTCCTACACCGACACGTACGGCTCAGATTGGATCGAAATAGTTATCGTAAATGTAGATATACCATTCGGTCCGGTTGCTGAATATCGATATTCTTTAAGCACAGGTGAAAAATATTTTCCTCTCTTTTCCTCCCGAGGAAAGCTCACGCGTTCGAGGAGGCCGCGACCGCTCGTTTGCTCCGCTGAAAATAGAACGATCGCGGATTCCTGGGCTAAATCTCAAATATCCAGACGGGTGCGCCATCTCTAAGCCAGTTAAAACCGTCCCGAGAAAAGTTCCCCAAACCCACTTCTTGTCTGATCGTCTGCCAGTGAAGACCGGGAGGGAACCGACTAACACCACACAAAATGGTGAGTGTTCTGAAGGCCGAACAGCAAATAGTGAAAAGGAGTACAGTGTGAAAATGGACGGTGCATTTTCTGAAGTGATTTTCTACGTGATGTGAAACATTCCGCTGACCGGAAACATGTAGAATCAAAGTTTGACAGTGCTGTGTTCAAATCAGTGATAACTTTAGTATTAGGTACACGAATCAAATAACTCTACATAAAAAGAATTTAACACAACAGGAACACGAGACTTTAGGCATACCTACACGCACACTAAACGGACAATGACACGATGTTGATACAAGAGAATAACGAAACCTTTTTCATAATTTTCAGAGCGACCTCAGCAAGAACGACGTCGAAAGTGAGTAGCTTGTTGTGTTATACCACAAAAGAACCATACTCCTGTATAACAATATCACTACGTGCTCGTGCAACCAAATAACCTAATTGTGCCTCTTTACCATCCATCACTGAACATACTGTTAATTCTACCTGACTACTTTGTTACATTATCTAATGCCAACCATTATTAACTATGTCGTGACATGTCTGTAGATCAGAATGTTGACTAGCATGCATCGATATCGAAAGGAAGGTGGAAGTAACAACTGTTTGAGACGTCGAAGTTGATAAGCAGCTATGTTTAGCTACGATTCTCATATATGGCTCGCGTTGCTATGAGATGGTGGCGCTAGTGTCGGCGGCAAGTACGACGCGCTCGCTCCGTTCCAAATATAACCGGTGTACCACGTGACGGCTGCTACCAGTGCGTCCGCCCAAACAGAGAAAAACCGCTCGGATTTCACTGCACACCTACGGCCAAACTGTTTGCGTACGATCTGTCAACGTTTTGGCTTACGAAATTCCAGACTAGGATTTACGACATCAAGATATGCACTGATCCAGCCTTGAAGTGCACACAGCAAGGTCGACAGTTCATTAATTGGAATCGTGGATAGAATTATGTTGTAGACGTAGAGCCGGTTAATGTTTTCTATACTGACGGTATAACTAATTTCAATTAAATATTTTCGGGACACTTTGATATTTTGTGACTGGACAGTTAACGCTTGGAAACTCAACTCATATCTATTATATTATAGTTCTGAAGAATCAATAAGTGGAATATAATTCGTACAAGTAGTATATAATGGTAAGTGTGCTAAAATTGTCTATCGCTATACATTTACATACGTTTAACAGAAATTGAAAATAGACATTTATTTTAGCACTTTCTACATCAAGCTTTAGTAAAGGACACGTACGTTGCGCATTAAATATACGAATTGTAATCTAAGGATCATATACCATGATCCATACCATGAGCTAAGGCTCTAAAGAAGTTAAATAAATTATAGAATATGATCGCTTAACAAATACAGCACAAATGATAGCTCGAACGTAAAGACCGAAATCTAGGACGCAGTCAAATAGTTGCAGTTATAATTAGAATGTGAGTCAACACATAGCACGGAACATTCGGTTAATGAAACTCTTCTTCGTAAAGAATTATTTCTGAGCCAAAAAACGTCCGCCCACGCGGTCGTATGTGCTCGCGGCAACACTAAAGTTATACAACTGTTGAACTTTCCAGAAATACGAAAGAATTCAGAATAGAAAATTGGCACGAAGGTGGTTTTTGAAATTGGATATCGTTTTGTGGAGTGGAACGATAGTGCGGTAAACATAAAAATAATAGAATCTTTATTGCTTTGACATTGAGAGTTTAAACTAAATATAACGATTTTCACCTTTCTGATTGATTGAATTCAGGAGTTTGACCTTTCCACCGTCATGCATAACATTTTTGCAGATCTTTCTGCGATAAATGGGTACAATTTATTAGCTTTTAGAATATATGTGACAACTTGTAATTTTGTAGTTATATCTCATTGAACAAGGCACTAGATAAAGTAGTATCAACAGGCTACTTATATTCTAAAAACAAATGAACTATGCCACCTATACAATAATATAATTTTCGAAAATAACTTACTTAACAATTCTAAATGCACTTACACCTGCCTAAACAAACGCAATTCACTCTTAAATTTGTTTTATACTTACCAAAACCAGGACGTTTGCTTACATTATCAATTCCTTCACCATAGGGGCATCCTTCGCCTTCTCCATCTACGATTTCGACGGCAGCGGCAAGGTTGACGCTTACAACCTGGGCGATGTCCTCAGGGCGCTCAACTCCAACCCCACCCTCGCCACCATCGAGAAGCTCGGCGGCACCAAGAAGAAGGGAGAGAAACTGCTTTCCGTACGTAGCACTGCACTGTTTGTTAAAAGACAAATCATGCCACAATGCAAAAACAAAAACACTTCACGCATTTTAATGAAAAAACAGTATAAAAAAACTATTTTGACCGATGAGTGTGGTTTTCAACATGTTACTACTGATCCATTTCATTTGAAATAAAGTTTTATTCAGAAGACATAGTAGACTGTAAGGATATGGATTTTTTATGCATCTTACGTATATAATAGAGTCGTACTTAGTTCAATCGATTGGTGTATCACAAGTAAGACAGGACACAAGTAGGACAAAATACATTTTTGATAATATCGATTCAGAGAATAATTAATCCTACTCAGAATTCTTATTTTTGTGTTTTCTGTAGATATTTTTTTTCTAATGTCAGTAAATCTCTCATTCCAGCTTGAGGAGTTCCTTCCCATCTACAGCCAATGCAAGAAAGACAAAGACCAGGGCTGCTACGAAGACTTCTTGGAGTGCCTGAAACTGTACGACAAGAACGAGAATGGTCTCATGTTGGGCGCTGAGCTCACACACACCCTCCTTGCGTTAGGTAAAGCTTTCAGCTGGTTCTTTATTTTAAGTTTTTCTATATTCCGTGTAATATTTCATTAGATGGAACTTTTGAAATAGATTGTCATGATGTTTACAGTTGATATCAACTAATTGTCAAACTACCTACTAATTACAATAGACCGCATTTACTTTTGTATATGAGTAGCCTTCTACTTATATTGATACCCATATCAAGAGTGACTCAAAAGTCAATTCAATTTTATTTACACTATTTTGCTATCTGAATAAGTATCAATGTCGTTTATGATATTAATACGTTCGTGGACACACCTGACACCACAGTCGATATGATAGATCTTAAAGTCCGCAAAAGTTTTAATTAATTTTAACTCGCGAATCGGAGTGTACATTTTTCGGTTCCATTACCAGCAGATAGAATTAATAGTCTTTTTTTATAGTGTGGAAATCCATTGTGGATACTCCACCGCTAGCAGGTACTAGGGTGGGGTTATGTTGGATTCGCACCCACTAAAACTCTACGGTGACCACTCCTATGTTATTGGCCCGGCCCCCGGAATACCCTGAGCCACTACGTCCAAGGGTATTCCCAGCCGAGAATTGATAGTCTGGCATGTAGATCTTCGTCAGCGACACTGGAGCTATAAAAACCATTATGAGATCATTCTGACATTTTGTGTATTTGTTGACAGGTGAGAAACTCGATGACGCCCAGGTCAATGAGGTCGTCAAAGACTGCATGGACCCCGAAGACGATGATGGCATGATCCCCTATGCGCGTAAGTATCTTGAGATTTTAACCTGTACAATACTTTATATTAGCCTTCAAATTACTTAACTTATTCAGTAAATATGTTATAACACATTTTATAAACTTAGTATTGTAGAGTATAGTTTAGCATTTACACACAATACAATGTTTAATACACATGTAGAACTAACTCCAAAGTAAGATTTCATGGATTCAGAAATTGTCCTTATCTTTTTATGATATTGCCAACTGTTTATTATTATTTTATTACTTCTCCATCTATTATATGTTTTACTTGGAAATCAAAAATTACCTTAAAATTATTATAGCAAAATAATGTAATTTTACACAATTCCATATTTTGTGGTATTTATTACAACCACGCAATCACTGGGTTACTTAATTCCAAAACACTTGTAAAGAATTACAAACCTTTTGATGCTCTCTGCCTCTGAGAATAATTAATATATAAGTCAAGAGCCATTGATCCCAATATTACCTAAAAGAAAACAGCCATTTTGTATTGATGTGTGGTAGTATACAACTTATTTAGAAGTAGTTATTTTACAAGCATGTAAAGATATTAGAACCCATCACCCGAAAAAATACCCTAGTTTGCGTGTGAACCCCTGTTTGACCCTATCCTCGATTTTCAGCATTCCTCAAGAAGGTCATCGCGTAGAAGATCAACAAATCGTCATTTTCTTAGTTTTAAGATCGTAAGTTATACGAGTATAGTTTCTCATTTTGCTTAGCTTGCCGACGCAACCAGCTGCTGCTTCGATAACTTAACATCGGACAATAATGCTTTGCTTAGAACTTAAATATCAATGGTCAAATAATGACTAAGTGTAACTGTTTTAACGACTTCTTACATTTCTTTGTACGCATTTGCAGGTTTTTGAGAAATAAGTATGTTATATTTGACATCTATTAATGATTAATTTTATATTAACTTATGTATTTTTCATTCAATGTTATCTATTTCTTCATATATGTTTGCTACGAACGCTTCTGTGAACAAAAGTCGTTGATCGTAATTAATTTTATGTTGGTCTCTCTGCATTCTCTACTTGATTTCAGTTCTATTTACCCAGTTTCAAAACTCTTTATTTAAAGGAATGTGAATGTGATTAAAAAAGAACATGATATTGCTTACCTGAAAATCCCTGGTAATTCATGACATTGTTGTATTTGCTACTTGCCGAAATCAACACCTCTTTGAGTGCTGCTTCTGTAAAGGCACAGCAGGAAATCAATTGGTGCGGAGGACCCTAACTTGTGTCTGTTCAATTGTCTAAAATGTTGTTTTAATGAATTATGTCATTAATGTGCTGTATCTCTTTGTAATTTCATTAATACTGTATGCATTTCTTTCGTCGAGGTCTCGACACTAAAGCGGCTTGTTGTAAAACATTTGATTTTTATACACAGCTTTCCTGCGGAAAATGTGCGACGGCTGGGGCGCCAAACCAGAGGGAGAAGAAGGGGAGGCTCCTGCGGAAGGCTAAGCTTCCATCTAGTCTGGGGGCGACTACGGGGGCCCGCGCCCGCGACCACGTCTGAGCGCGCGCCGCCGACGCCGCCACTCCGCCACAACCACCCCGTATCAACCATCTTACATACGGACTCTATCGCTCCCCTCCTCCCCACTCCCTCAAACATTTTTATACTTTACAAACATCATTGTACAACAGAACATCCGACAACTTGTACATACTAAAATAAGATTAAATTACTGTTAAAACACGTTGTACGTGTCATTTTTTTAAATTTATAACTTATTTATTAAGTTCTAAACAGTTTTTGTTTATTATGACAAAAGTGTTAGGATGCCGTAAATTATTTTATAATAAATTTATTTAAAAAATGTTGACCCCTATTTCTGAATAGATTCCATGGTGGATTTTTACAGGACTTAGTAATGGGATAACAGTTTTGTGAAATAGACCCCACAGAACAATTGCAGACATATGTTTGTATTACTACATAGGAATTAAAAGAACTATCACCCTCCCTTCGTGGGCTTGTGTTCCCTCCCTCCCTTGGAAGATGAGGAGAAATTGTTTTTGACTTCTCTAACATGGATGTAGAACAATATGAACATTTGAGAAGGAATCCACGCCTAATTTTGTCTAGATAATGACGTTATTTTTTAGAAAATGTAGATCCTGTATTATAAAAAGTCAAAGAAATGTGCAGACTCGGTATTATATTACCATTGCAATGTGTAAAGATGTGAGAAGACTCACCCGAAGATATTTTTAACAGCTGAGTAAAACCCCCATACTTAATTTACTGGTTTTCAGAATTCTAGAACCATCAGTCAGCTGTCTATCCACTTATGCCAACAGTTTGTATGTCAAGATTTTAATCAAAATATGACCGTAAATATGAAGTTAATTCAGTTCACTTATTGCCTTGGCTCTTCCATCTTTGGGGGCCACTATCACCTTATCTTCAGCAAGACAAGTCTGCGAAGAGAGCATCAAAATCAGGATCAAACTAACCGTCGTACCACCAGGGGAATGGCCAGAGTTACAGGCTCGGTCCCCCTTTTCATCAGGTGGTCCAGTTCGATGTTTAGGTTGTCACAGACCATGGGGGTAGTCAGACTACAGGATAACACAGAGAAAGTTTAAACAAAAAAACGACTTTTCAACCTGAAAAAAAATTGCACTTATAATATGGCAATACAATATTTATGGCCATTGTCAGAACTGAAAAAAGTAACACACAGAAAAACAAAAGAATAACGTTACAAACGGTGTACACAGTCGAAAGTTTTGTGAAGTTGTTTGAAGTTTTTGTGAAGTTGTTTAAAAAACTGTGATTAACACCATGGTCTATGGCTAATATGGGTTCGTCCCGATCCCAGTTAGCTGCTATTGGGAGGGGAGGACCTACATCGGCCTTCCATAAGTTCCCATGAATGCAGAAGAGTCTTATTTTCCAAGTATTTAGTATGACGAACTAAAAAAATGTCTCACTGTATAGAAATATACAGTGTTACGATTTTTATCCATTCTTCACAAATCACAACAATTGCAAAAGTACAGCCAATGTTAAACAACGTTTATTTATCATCTTAAAAGGTACTTCATTCAATTGGCAAGTGTTACATATATGGTTGTTTCAGTTTTGAAGACTGTGCAGACAGTAGGCATGTAGGTAGTTTATTTGATAGCTAGAGATATATAGACTCATGGCCAACGTACGGTGAAATGAAATAAGGTGAAATGCAGTAAGAACTTGCGACTTAATAGGCGATGATTTTCTCTTAAGAGGCGAAGATCTATTCATGACATACCTACAAATTTCATCCAGTGAGGGCACCTTCTCGGTATGATTGGTCCACTTCGGCAACATTATTTTTTATGGAGCAACCTGGTTAAGCGGCAGTATATCTCATATTATTTGGATCTATCATCCTCATCACCAACCACATAACGTCCACAGCTAGACGAGGGCTCTCCCAATTATTTCCGTTATCATTTCGGGGCAAATGCCAATAATCGGCGGCGGGTTGGCGATCGCAGTAACTGTAGTGTTGTGATTTAACTCACAGCGTGCGCTGGTGGTCGTCCTCTGGAAAGTTCCCTCGGTCGCCTCGTACGACCCCTACGGCAGGAAAAAATTGGCTGCGGTGGTGACACATGTATTCTATTATCCTAAAGAGGGAGGTTGAATGAGAAAATACCCGAAGTTAGGTGTTTTTAGTATACTTACATACAGTAAATTCTCCGACATGCGTTTCCCGAAATTCATCCTACGGGAATCCTTCTTTAAGCAGATCATATCAGAATAACGTTTGGACAGAAACCTAGAACAACACTCCGAATGTGCATTTGGACTGAGGGCTCTAGTTACATAAGTATAGATTTTTGTTTAGAGATCTAAGGAACTATTTATTAAAATTTGGGATAAAAGTCCTTGTCAGAAATGTTATGCGAATTGAGATTTCAGATGTGACACTTTGTTCTAGCGTCAGAACCGAGAGCACACTTCATTGGGACAAAACAGTTTTTAGAAATGTTTAAATTTATGACGTAAGGTTTTACTATTATTTTCGATATTTATTAATCTTCGAGAAACAATCGCGTAGATACAAAATCTTATGCCTAGTTTCGAGACCGGCTGTACGACGCATGGAAAAGAACTTCATATCTCTGATGCGAATTACCCTATGCAAAGTATGCTACGGAGACAGGGAACATTTGTGATGAAATTGACAAACCACAAGGTGGTGAACCAAAGAACGGGTAGCCGTTCTTCAGGTCAAGTCAGGTGTAGACCTGAACCTATTATTTACGTTGGATTTAATTAACTTAGTACTCAAAATTAACAGAGGATACGAGTATGCACGTACCTCGCTACGGAAAAAAAATGATGACGCTATCAATATAGGTACTTACCTGTTTAGCTTATCGGAAAAAGACCTCATTCAAATACCGCATTTACTTCCTATTTGGTCCGAAGAGTAATGTATATGCTATCGGTAAGGTACAGACATGGATAATCTATACTAATATTATAGAGCTGAAGAGTTTGTTTGTTTGTTTGAACGCACTAATCTCAGGAACTACTTGTTCGAATTGAAAAATTATTATATTTTGTGTTGAACAGACCATTTATCGAGGAATGTTATAGGCTATATAACATCACACTGCAACTATTAGGAGGGAAGAAATAATGGGTTATGTGAAAAAAACGGGGAAAATTATTCATCCTTTAGGGCTTCCGTTGCGTGCGCTGCGAAAACGGTTCAAGATAGCAAAGATATATGTATAAAAGAATTATTCCTCTTTAAAGGATCTAAAAAAATGTCCGCGGAAGTATATGTCTATATTGTAAGATTAACTTACTAGAACCGTTTTATGGTAATCATATTTGGTCGAAATTAATGCATTATTTGTTATCTCTATTAAATGAAAATGAATTGATGTTCGTTAGTCTCGCTAAAACTCGAGAACGGCTGGACCGATTTGGCTAATTAAAGTCTTGAATTACACGTAGAAGTCCAGGGAAGGTTGAAAAGTTGTGTTTCTTCCAATACACGACTTCCTATGGTAAAACAAATGTTTGCAGGGGACAGCTTGTGTAAGTTATATACGGTGTTAAAACGTACCTACAAGATAACGTCAAAATTTTTTTACCTGTGTCGGCGTTTATTTTACTCAAGAAATGCACTTAATTTTACGCATTATAGTAATAGTTTTAAGGCCATCGCAAAGTATCTATAGATCGTAGCCCCTGTCCCTTGACCAGCCAGAGAAAATGGCGCGGAAATAATTTTCAGGCATCAATACAGAGCGGCAGCAGAGTTCGGGTCTAGTCGGGAGCTGTTCGGCAACACTCGGCCCCGTTCACACTAGAAGCTGCGCTGCGGTGTTGCCAACTTCGTGATTTTGCTGTGTTCATGGGATTTTCTTTTTACAATTAATTTTGAAACTGAATGTACTAATGTGAATGAAAAAATATTAAACGTAGATTAAAACTTAGGATTAGCAAGTACCTCAAGGTATTATAATTATTTTTATGTACCAGAAATATCGCTTTGGTGGGCATTATTTGTGCTTATCAACTTAACGTTCACGAATAGTTTTTAGAAATAAGGTCCACAAAAATAACATGCGAAATTAGGGAGCAAGATCTCAATTAAAATAAGTTTACTTTTCGCACTGCAAATCACATACCGTAATTATAACTAATGTCATGTGTACTTATAAACCAAGTAGGTACCTACAGCTTAATCAGCTCTTAATTGCCTTCTCCTACGTTTATTACAATTTAATTTAAATACATACATATATAGGTTTATGCAAGTACCTCGTTTCTCACACACTAGAGTATTGTTGAACGTTATGAGCTGGATAGGATCTGTGACAGTTGTATTCGACTTGGAAGATGACAACGTTTGGCGCTATCTATTAGCAATGATAATTGGCTTGTCACTAAAATTGTTACGTACTACATTTAATTAATTGATTTTCAATTTGATTTTGGCACGTTTTTCTAATACTGCGCAGTTTATATTGCTAGGTTATTTTTCACAGTCGTGAGCGTTGAGGACGTCGTAGTATGTATGAGGATATAGTATGTAGGTATGGTAGATTTGTGAACAAAAATGCGACATAAAAGAAAAAATATTTTTGGTGTTTATCTGTTTTTACGTTAATTTGACTCCGATTCACTTGTGACTTGAGGAGGGACGGCTTGTCATAATAGATATAAAAATACTGGAAATACCCACGACTCTTATGAAGAACAGACTCTACCCACGATACAATAAATGTACTGCACAATATATCCATGTAAGTAAACCGGCGCGGCGGGCGGCGCGACTGGGGAAAAGTTCCCGCGCCGTAGAGCTGGCATCCCCACCAACTTTGGCGCGCTCATTCGTACTATCCATACTATACACACTACAATCAGTCGCGTATACACGAGGATCGCTCGTCTATCCTTTGGTACATCGGTCACTGATAATATACTGTAAACATACCACTTTACGTTGTAAACAAAAGGTACGACTCATACCTCCCTATCTTATATGATAAAGAAAAAAAAAGAAAAAATACCGCCAATGTCATTGATAAAACAATATAGCATCGATAAGTATTAAGTTGAGGAGGATTAATGTTTTTTTTTAATAGTCAAGTGCATTTGTTTTTCAGGTGCGAAGTGTTTTATTTAGTGAGTGCAATAAATAGGTACCTAATTAGTGAGACGCAATGGCGGAGGTGAAGGAATCGCTGGCCGGTGCCAACAAAATTGTGGATCAACATAATACAGGTATGTTTGAGTATTGTTATATTGTCGTACTTCGAATATATTTTCCTTAGTCTTATCTATCAATCATATGATCTTGAATATGTGCAATTGTGCAGTCATAGAACGGTAAAGATACCTACAGAAAGATTAATCCACAGCTATCAATGGATGCCGGGTAGATTTATGCTTTACTTTGATACTAAGACATGTGTCCCAAAAAGACATTGAAGAGGAAATAGTCGAAGGTTACATACGACTTAAAACTCAAATGAGACATATTATACTCGTATACAGATTATATGTACGATCGGCCATGAAAATTTCATTGTCTACCACCATCAAATATGAATTTCATTACACAAGATATATATTTTCATTGTCACGTTATAAAAGCTTAATTGGAAAGTTTTTTTGGCCGGTATAGGTTCATGTCAACCCTAAGATTAAAATTCAAATGAATTGCTTTAGACGAGAAGGTTATTTTCTACACAGAACCTTTGAGACTTTTCCTCAGTTTAAAGTTCAGCTAGGAGGTATATTTCTGACTGTATCTTAGGGGTGTGGTGACAGGATATTGAATGTTGCCTTCATAGGGGATCTAAAGTGAGATGTAATGCGCATAGCGTAACTCATGCGGTTTTGATCTAGTCCTTTCGCTATACTGCGTGTAAATGGGCCCCGAACAATGGTGATAGAAACATTGCTGGGCTCGACAAAATTAACACATTTTACTATGATTTCCGCAGGTAAATTAAAAAAAAATCAATCGACATACAAAATGTCATACTTACCTCGGAGAAAAAAATCTTTGCTCGGGGTCCATTCACCGAAAAATCTAATCTAATCTAAGAGAGCCTAAATAGAAATAAGTTTTATTGCTACACGCTTCGCACATTAGATTCGAGGTGTGGTCTAGTTCCTCAAGATGTAGTGGCATAGTTAGTTTGTTTGCAAAACCCCGAATTAGTTCCGAACTGTGCTTTTAATAAGTACCGATTAATACTTAGCAGTAATATTGTTATTGTTCGTAAAAAAAATGCAGAATTAAAGTTGTACGATTAAACCGAACCGGGTGGACTATTCTTTAACAGATTGGCGGACAGTAAAAAAACACAATAGATGTTTTATTGTTATGACGGCCGTAGCCGTGCACTGTCCGGGAAAGAGTTTACTAACGACCTTTTTCTGTACAAATTATGAAATTACATAGAGGACGAAAACTATACTTCTATTCAAAAAGATACGTATGGGGAGCCTCCCAACGCAAGTCAACGAAGTCATGCGTCTACTCTATTTGTAGGGCTTTCATCTATATTGATTACCGCTATAAAGTAAAAGTTTATCAGATGCCCTTAAGGAGGTCTTATCGAACCCGGCGCCAATGTATGAAGGGACGTACGGATGTACAAGAGGCGAAAGATATTTGCCAGGATCGTTACCATCCTCTAGGAAACGGGCGATATTTATGTATACGTACATACATACATATGTAATAACACTTTAATGTATATAAATAACCGCAACTATTCGCAAAGATAAAACTAGTTCTAATCTCCCAGCTCGCTTACATCATTGTCACAAATAAACAATGTTTTAACAAACACCGGTCACATTCTAGTAACATGGCCGTGCAAGACTCGTATAACACGACTGGATGAAAATATTTATTATATTTGTATTATACACTATCATCATCATCAGCCCATACTTGTCCACTGCTGGACATAGGCCTCTCCAATTGCACGCCTCTGTGATCGCCATTGATGTTGATGCCACGTCCTTTCCAATGCAGCGTCTTGAACATATCCTCCATTGCATTTGTGAACAATCTCGGGGAAATAACATCCCCTTGTCTCACTCCTCGATGCAATGGTATGGGACGTGTCTGCTGATTTTGTACTTGGACGGACATGGTGGCAGCCTCGTAGAGGCATCTTATCACTTGGATGTATCGCCAGTCAACTTGGCAAAGCTGCAGAGACTCCAGAACGGACCAGATCTCAACCGAGTCAAAGGCTTTCTCATAGTCCACGAATGCTAGACACAGGGGCAGGTTATACTCCGTATCCGTATACACTATAACCGTATGGTTCATTGGTTGAGAATTAAAACAGGTTTGCGCACGTGGATTTAAAGAGGCGACATGACATATTTATTCCTTCCCCCCCATACCTCAGGAAGAATTACCTCACATATTATTTCGTTACATAATTTATTATAAAGTTTGTCGATAGTTTTATATAGACATGCTACAATAAAAACAAAACCAACAATACAATAACAAAGTATTGTTAGGTACAGGAGCCACCTTTCTATAAAACACTAGCTTTCCGCCCGCGGCTTCCCCGCGTGGACTTCGGTTATATTGCGGTATAAAGGAATATTTTTGTTTTCCCACGGGGATATCATTTTTTCCGGGATAAAAGTAAATTATTATTTAAACCGGACTTCTAACTATACGTCTGCAAAATTTCAAAGCAATCGGTTCGGTAGTTACGGCGTGAAAGCGGAATAAACAAACTCACTTTCCCATTTATAATATTGCTAAATAAAGCACAATCAGCTGATCGTGTTTGTATGAACAGGTACTTTTTATTACATTCCGGTCATTGACCTGCTGAAATGGACTCTGTAGGATCTCTGTTGGATTGTTGTAAATACTACAATGACACTGCATGTATGTATAACTTAAAAGAAAAAAGGACATACTTCAACCTGTACGAACAGCCTTAAGATTTTTTTAAGTTACCCTTGATTTATCTGGTTTGCCATTGTCAAACCCCGATGTTCTTCTCATAGGACCATCTTTGAAATATTTTCTTTCCAACAAAGAATAAATCATCAAAACCGGATCAAACACGAAGTTATCCGCGAACACACATAAAAAACGAAAAGCCCAATTGAGGAATATCCTTTTTGAAGTTGCTTCAAAATAAATAAATAAAGATTTCGTACAAATCTTGTCTACCCATGTTACATTGTTGATTGCGTAACACAATAAGAATTATCACAAAGCAATTAAACAGTGTTCTATTTAATTCTCTTGTGGTTACTATTAAATGCACATTGTTTTAAACTACATATAAATATAGCAGGCATTGTTGTAGACGGTTTGTACAATAGTGTGTTATAGGCTCTGAATTTATTGCAATGAAAATGACATACGGACACACACTTAATATTCATAAACTCTCGTCGATAAAATTTGAGTGGTCAGAAGAATTATCGGAGGAATGATGTCGCTTATGGTTCTGATAGAATAAGGTAATTATTGTAAACGTTATAATAAATACTCCAGCCTGCAGCCTGTTAATTTTCATTAATATCAAAGCAGTATAGGCAGAGAGTGTTTACATCTCAGCCCTCCTTAGAATTATCTAATTGGTAGTGTATCCGTCATCCTCGTAATAGCATTTTACACACCGTGCGGAATACAAGTTTTCTCACGATGTTTATCTTCAGAGAGTGCTGCGTAGAATAGGGCTTATTAGAATAGCCGGAGTCGAGCCCACAATTTCCTACTGCAAGGTATATTTACTAGGTACTCTAGACGACTTCAATTTGATTCCTATAAAAAATAACTGGATAAAATGTGAAAGCAATTTAGGCAAGGACACTTTTACCAATCATTCTTGGTTTTTCACAAACTGTCGGTCTATGCTTTTGTAAGTACATTTTCATTGATGATGGTAATGATGAATTTCATGATGTTGGTAAGTTAAGTCCGAATAAAATATTGTGACATGATCGTTTTAAAAATTAGCTACGTACGTCGTACGACGTTGTGACTATATTTCTATCCATAAATTGTCTATCCAAGGCTTTTCCGACATAAAGTAGTTCAGCTGTCATTTTTTTTCGATCTGACCATATTTTGCATGTTTATTTTTTATTGCATATCTTGACTTAAGTTTTTCTTAATTATTCTCGAGACTATATAATAATGAATACCTACACTTCTACTACCTACACAAATTACTTATATAAAGTTTGGTTAAAAGAAATAGACTTCACGCCTTTTAATCATAAAGCGAAGTAGGCAGAAGCACATGCTAAGCAAATTCCCACGGTTCAGCAAGTTTGGTTGAACTTTAGACTTTTCAGTGCCTAATGTTTCTCACCGTTACTTACCGTTTCTATCGACAATTTATTCATGCTTATTACTTACAAAAGACACATAAGAAGAAGAAAGACGCATAATATGTAAATCTATATTACATAAAACTTAAAATCTTGACTGATTAATTCATCACTCATCAACGCCCAACTGAATGAACCCTTGGCTCTAGAAAGCTTAAATTTTTCACATGGGTTCTTTTTACTTACTTATGTTTACATGACATAGGTAAGAAAGGATTTTTCAAAGTTCATCTCTTCAGAGAGTAGAAGTTTATATGAGAAAAACCTCAATTTTGAACTTACAGTTCTAAAACTTTGTGGTAGTATTTTTTTATTAATACTAAAACTACGCGGATGAAACCGCGAGGCATCAGTTAGTAATCAAAAAGGTGTTTTCTAAATAACTTTTAAGGTTGAGTGATTAGAAAATAATTGTGTTATATAACAGCATTCAGGAAATTGCAGTTGCAATGACAGATTTTCTATATAGGGTCGTACTTAGTGTCTACTTTCAATCAAAAGCCGCACTAACTGGATATAAATGAGATTCACTTTCTTACTAACATATTTACTTGTCAGATAACTATGTGAGTCGCCATATTGATGGAATTTCCGATAGGAATAGATTGCTTTTCCTATTTAGACACATCTTTTTTGCTACAACTTATTATAACTCCAGAATGACCTGTCAGGTTTTAATTTGGTAGATTTTTGATTTGATTGATTGAGATAATATCTTTTTATATTTTCAAACCCCAGGAAAATAACAATTGTAAAGAAATGGTGTCTTATATCGTTTAAAGAATATTCGTATACTGGGATGAAACTGCGTGGATAAAGATTTTGTTAACTAATTTAATTTCTTAAAGAAAAACTTAGACTCGCAGCGACATCGTTTCTAAGACCATTGCTCGGGGTCCTTTTACAGCCAATATTCAATACAATATATCTATCAATATCTTGACATTTAAACATAAATTGAAACAAACATTTAGCAATGTTCAAAAATGTCCATACTGAAGTGTAGAACATGATCGTTGTTGACAATTGTGTGGCCAGACGTCTTAACGAGGCGTAGGCGAGTCTGAACAATCAACTCAAATTCTGAAGCGTTAGGCGTTTAGAATCTTAAACTAACTAATTATGCGTAATTCAGACGTACACACAGGGTGGGGCCAGTAACACAAGCAAAAAAATCTAGTCTAGGTAATTATATCATCTCCTTTAAGTTAGTCTTATAGAGGTATAGTCCGATTCTCAATACATTAAAGTACGTTGTTTCGGAATAAATTGAGTTTCAAATTGATACTCATAATCAATGTAACTAACATTGCGTACGAAATAAAGGTACGTCCATGTCTATTCTTAAAGTTTTCGCCCATTTTGCAGGCCCCACCCAGTATAAGTTCTTGGGGATGCAATAACAACTGCAAATTCTTTTTCGAGAATGTAAAATGGCCGTCATCGTGATTTATGTCCTTATTTTAGATATTTACAGATTTATTTTTACCTGCAGCTGAGAATACGCTTCCTAACAATATTTTCATCATACCTATGACTGTAGAGTGCTGTGCATATCCACTGGTATCACTCGTTGCTCGTGGTCATTCGGCGACCTCTTGGTTAGTAATCCAGTAGTATCACATAGCTGGTACATAAACTAGTGCAAACAATTTTGAGATTTAAAATTAATTATGTAAACAACAAAATAACTTTTTACTGAAGTCATAACAAACCAAAATACCTTGGCCACAATCTTATTTAGCACATTTTCTTTTTACATTTCTTTTTAGTTTGCATTTCCAATCCAAACTAGTTTTTTTTTTAAATGTATATTTGCAGTTCCTGCTCAAGAAAGGGTCAATGTTTTGTATTTTAAGGATGATTTTTATTTAGAAATGTAACGTTACCTAGATATTTAGCTGAGTCGTTGACCGTCGGCCAAGGTACTCGCACAAATAGATACGCCCGTAGGCGGGACTTTGAGCAAATGTGTGACAATATCACTGTCATCGGTATTGACTGTTCGTTTTTATAATTGTTCATAGAATAATATGATATAGATACTGTTTCGAATTGTATTTTGCAGGTGAGCTGCTGAAGCTGAATCTTGTAAATAAATATTGAAATAAAATTGATCTAGTAATTGACGGAAACTTTTCTACTTTTTCTTTTAAAAAAATAATGTTTTCGGCTGCAGGCTAGGTATACAAAAGTCTTTTAGGACTTTCGGGAATTTTGATATAAATTTAAAACATTATTTAATGAAACGCGCACAGACATTATTTAAAGTGGTGGTGGCATAGTGGCAGATCATTATAAAATGTGAAATTTCTCCATACAAATTGTAGAGAAACATCACATGCAGTCATCAGTCAGGTATTGACGCACTTTAGAATTAACTTATGGTTTATTTAATTAATGCGCTCTGCATTTCATAAAATTATCGATTACACGAATTGCATCTAAGTGAATATTGTATTTCTGACTTACCGTGTCCCTGAATTTCTGTTTCATAAATTTATAGTAATACTGGCTGCAATGTACGTACGTACGATTAGAATAAAATTATTTCAGGTTTATTTTTTAATAGAAATCCTATGTGACATTCAATGAATCTCTTGGCATTGAAGAAAACATTATCATCATTGGTTTTTTCTTCCGCGCTATTTAGTTTTTGATTTGATATAAAAATCGGTTTTATACCTTGGAGTATATTTGAACAGTTTCCTAAATCTGTGTGCATATGCTTCTAATCTTATCTTACGGAAGCTAGAGATTATAAGTTTTATACTGTCTCCCT